>CM065923.1:18890300-18915300 GCA_033439105.1 Magallana nippona
TTCTATGACATGTTTGAGTAAATTCCATACAATCGCTGGGATTAAAACAAGGATAATGACATGTGGCGGGCCGACAACACATGAAGAATTTATTGTAGTCGTTTAGACTCGAAAATTTGAACATGTGTCCAATATGATAACAAAACAATGTACATATGTATTGCATGTACATGAAGGTTTTTAATTGTTGCCATGAATGCTTCCTCTAAATATGAGTGTAATCAATACTCCAGTAATAAGTTGTTGCTTTTTTTGTTGAATTTTTTTCTCAGGAGAAAAAAGCCAAATTTTTTGTTAATACATGTATAAATAAATTCGTTTATTTAAATGACTTAAATTACAGCATACGTGGAGCTAGAGATGGAAGGGGGTTCCGGACAGGTTCCCCTAGAAAATTCAACTGAAAATATGTAGTATGTCGAAAATATGCCTTGTACCCCGAAGGCAAACAAAATTATCTGTCGCCCCCACTCCGGATGAAATTCCGAATCCGCGCATTTACTTACTGTATGATAATTTATTCATTATAATTTTTTTGAACTGCCAAATACATTGCATTAAAAAAGTCGACATAAATTATTTGAATTTCTATGTACGTATACAGTCTGTTTGCATTGCATGTATATATAGATAATCAAAACGCAATTTTATTGTATTAAATCGATTTAAACGTAATTTTATTATCTTTTTTTTTTAAATGTAAATCGAACTTCTCAATTTTGGCGGGCTGTAACGCCCATCAAAATCCGCCAACCTTCAAAATACAACGTCATAAGTAGGTCAACCAATCAAATCTCTATTTACAAATTGAATACGGGATGGTTACAAATCATCAATGGTAGGAAGCAAGGTGTGATGAAAATGAACACGTTTTTGAAAGGTCTGTGTTTTATTAGTTATAGTTATGTTTTAAACAAGTTTTTATGCCTCTACTTTTTCTTTTGTAAACATATTTTGTTGAGAAGGATTAGACAGTAGACTGTTTTTTCGAACTGGTTACCCACAATACACTGATCACAGGCCTGACTTTGATTTTTACGTTGTCTGTTTTGAAATTTTATTAATGCTTTAGAATTATTCCTTATGGTTTTCATTATATATTATATTATTTTTCAAACATTTTCTTACGGAAATCAAATCATGATCAGAATACCGTAGGCATGTTCATTGAAGGCCATGGCCTCATCTCACATCTGTCATGCAGCAGGTTTCTTTTGTATCGAATTCTTACAGTACTGATTGATATACACTGACTGTGAATTATTGAAACCCACCTTTTTCACCTAACAAAACCGGTGCCATGATCTCGATGATTAGAGAAATGCAAATAGCCAAATGTTGGAAATGAACGTCTGGTGTACAACTGCATATTTTCTATTAAAATATTTGGAGTAAGGAACCTTATCATTGTTTGGGATCATACAATCCAATTTTTCAGATTATTTACACATTGCCCTTAACTATACTGCTCAAGGACTCTGAAATGCTGATTTATGCTATATTCCCCTATGACACTAACTGGAAAATGTGTCCCCAAATGCAACTGGTCAAAAGCAGTATGTAAAGTGAGGTTTAATACTTTGGTCATATTAAAGTAAGTAACATGTACAAAATAATGTATTTATACACAAACCATAAAACACTTAAAGTTTGAAAGTCTAAGAGTATCGGTTTAAGAAATTAAGAAATATGATGCAATGCTTAGATAAATTAAGCACTTCACAGTTCGAATTTGCTGCCATAAAAGTTTCAATATTTAAAGCATCTTTAATGAAAGTTTAAATCAAGAGTTTATGTTGTTTGTGTGTGTTTACTCTGTACATTAGGTTAGTAACATCACACTTTAATAGGAAGGGGGACACAATATTAGATAAAGTTTTGCTTAAATCAGGACACTATGAAGGATATCTTACATACTGCTTAGCCTAGGTAGGCTAGGCTGCAGTTATCTTAGTTACAGAGTTCTGTAACCCTATCCTTCTTGCAGGATATGTACAGTGATATGTACCCACATTCCAATAGCTGAGCATTGTATATAAGTATATATAATGATGCGCATAGAACCATAAACACCCAAGGATAGAGGAGAGAAGCTGAAGGATGTTACATTGTATTGATTTGCACACAGGCAATTCATACCTTTGAAGACCTCCATTTACCTTTAATACTGAACAGTACACTGGATTGCCTGTTATACCCTTTTAGACAAAACCACATCAAACTCAGGTATTGTAATATGCAATTACCGGTTTGTTTTGCAATATTATGTTTGATGCGATATTTTCCTGATAAAAATTTTCAATTTCTGATTAATAATAAGTGCATGCATAATTGTTTGATGTACACATATTCAGATAGCATTAGGGAAATGTTTGATTATACTATAATTATTAAACTTAGATTAGAGTATGAAGTCATCTTTTCAGAGTTTTGTTTTTTTGTTTGAATTTTTGCTGGTAAATAGAGAAGAAAATATTTCAGAAGGATGACATATAATGGAAATACCCAATGGTCACTTATAACATATGAGTTGTGACGAAAAGATCTGAATATATAGCTATTTTCAGTACACATTTTAAGTGTGTGTAAATCCTCTGGGATTTTCTTAACATTTCTATTTCCTTGATATGACACCATGTTTAAGTAAAGGAAGTACCTACACCAATTAGTAAGTCTGCTAGCTGTCACACCCACTTACAACATGAAATCTTGCTTCATAGTACTGTAGCACAGTCGGGTAAAAAAATGTTGAGATCTATATGTACATTTGATCATATATGTTTACATTTATTTTTTCTTTAAACATTGCTATTGATATTTTAATGTACAGTAGGTTGGAGAACTAGATTAGAACTTGAATCAAAGAATTTAAATTCATACATTCTGTTCACTAAGATTTGTAGTAGGCAGAGATATGGCAATCGTCCATGTAACAGGTTATTAGTCACAATGTGAACTTCCATTCAAGATATGCATTTGTTTGTTTACGATCATGATCCGATCATGAACCTGAGTGTAGATTGTACTCAGATAAGTAGTATATTAATTCATATGTCTTATATCAGTATGTTGATGTGGAAAACAGTTAACAGGTGCCTCCCACATTGTTTGTTGTTTCATCTGCATGCTTTATAAGATGGAGCAGGTTATGATGTCCATTGTTTACATGTACATGTGTGTAACAGATGATGCTCGTGTACTACAGAATATGCAGTCAGTTCTCATTTGCTAATTTCAATGATACTTTTAATTTGTTTTTTGTCATTTAGGTGGAATGCTACACCAAAATTTTATTTTTATGGATTGTGAAAGTATCATTTTTGAACCATGATTGCATTGTTTAAAGAAGGATATACATGTATGCCCTTAATTATTTTATACAATTTCTTTTGTATTTTTTATGAAAAAGTGGTAAATCTGTTTTGGTTGCAAGTAACACACTGAAGAGTTTAAAATTTGATATGAATATAAGTGTATAATATAAATATCTTATAAATCATGTCCAGTAATATCATAAAAAAAATTTTGGTGTAGTATTCCACCCTAATCAAGAAACAATAAAGTAAATATAGCTCAGCCCTGCTCTAATCAGTAAATATGGCTAAAGAGGCTTTGTATTTAATACCGGTACATCAGTAGCGTACATGCATTTACATTGCTTCAAATAGCGTATATGTGCCAAAGGAGATTTTCTAAATTTAGAGAAAGAGTTGACACGTGTTCGTAAACTGCATAAAAAATGAACTGACACAACAATGTAATGGATGGTACATCACAATGACATTCCTGTCCCCTTTCTGTTAAAAAAAAACTTGCATTTTTATGGGGTCATCTTCATGGTTTGTTAGTTCGATTCTATGAATTGGGGGGAGGGGGTTGTATGGTAATGCTTTTTATGTTTATAGTAAATGCAACACTCACTGCTTTAAATTGGCCACATGTGGATTTCTAACCTTAATTGAAAAATCAATATTGATTATTTTCTTATTCTGGAGGAGGGGGAGAGTGCCATTATGAATGTAAATAGATATTTCTGACCTTGCACAAAACCCTTTGAGATTTAAAATGGTTACCGTAGTCAATTGATTTATGAATTTTTAGATGGTCTGTGTAGACTTCTGTTTGGCTCTGTGATGAATGTAGGATGGTTATATTAAAGATTTATTGACACAGTTGAGAGTCTGTGGTCTCTGATCAATTTCTGAGTATTCTAGTGTGAAAAATTCTACTACAGCACTATAATGTTGATACAGCATCACATTTTACGAGTGAATGTGTTTGAACAAGAAAGATATTGAACACAGCTATGAGAGGGTTTCTCTGGGATGCAATGTAGAGAGGAATGGTAATTTGCTATTGCCAAGCATAGATTTTTCTCCTAATCAATGAAAATTGTGCTACATTTAGAGGACAAAAAGAGGACTCCCTGCTGGAACATGTGAAAATTTCTATCGCAATACACATCGCCTCTTAGACTTGAGCTTATAATGTATCTATTGTCAAGTAATGAAAGATCACTGTTGGTACTAATTACTTTTAGGTAAAGCCTTGGTTGGTCATTATCGAGAAAAGTAATTTCACCTGAGTTTTCACCTGGTTTCATACTCAGCAGACTACTCAGGTTAGAGTTGTGTAAGGGATAAAAGGGGGAATCGATTGCTGTTTCCTTTGTAGCTAATGTCACAATCAGGTCACACTCGATGATTTGGGTTCATACTTTGTAAATACTTTTAAGCTGATTGGCCGTATTGAAAGGATTCTCTTTAATGTCAAATGTAGCTAGCCAGACACGAAATCGCTGGTCAAGTTATCATTGGTTCTGATTTTTATGGCTATTCAGATTTCGTGCATGGACTGATGTTCTTATGCCTGAAGTCTTTTCACGACATGGATACCCATTAATCATTTTTAACATCAGGTAATCTGATATGTGTAGAACAAAAGTGTAAGACATGGAATTCTTGACTGTTGATAGCTGATTACACATGTTACAGTCTGTGTATATCACAGCTGATGAGGAGATAGCATCTTGTGTTTACAATATGATTTTCTCCTCCCCTTGGGTGAACCCCATTATTTCTTTGAGACTCAGCAGCCTGATTCATCTAAAAATACCACGCCAGAGAGCACATTTCTAGATGGAGAGCATTCCCCATTCATGTGTGAACATTTCTTTGAAATATTAGGCTTGGATTTCTTTGGATTTGTCGATACCTGGTTCATTTTCAGGCTTGGGTGATTTATTAGTGTAAAGTCATCAACAAAATATTGTTACTGACTATAACTATTTCCACCTGATGCGTCTGTTGTGAACGTGTAAACCTTGAAATATTGTGTGCCTGAGAGTGACTTCTATTTAGTATGGTACACTCCTAAAAGGTAGGTGGTACTGCAAACATTGAAGTGTGTATTGGTTATAGGCAAGGTGTAAAGAGAAATGGACTGTCCCAAGATGGCCATGTACATGTCCAGTACTAATGGAATAAGGACAAAATACATTTGTTTTGTTCTACTGAGCTATGATAGATGAAGGTCATGTGCTATGCACTGTGCATGTTGATTTTTAAGTGGTAAATACAAAACAAATATGGTGTTTAGCATTTACATGAAATCTTTTCACTGCTAAAGGTTGAGCACTTTGAATCTAATGTGTTGAAGTCATTATCCCTATGAGGTGTGAGCATTCTCTTGTTTCTCATACAAATGAGATTCTTTGAAGTTAATGTTCATCTTCTGTGTATTTTCAGGTTAAAAGTAGATGCCTCTTTACAGTGGAAGAGAAAGCAGATCTACACAACGATAAGACTAATGGACTGATGTCCATCCAAAACACTTACGGACTGATTCTTACGGTAACGAAAATGGCATGGAAACACAAACAAATCGCACTTTAGATATTCCTCTGGAACTTAAAAAACAACTTTAAGAAAACTACCACATCCGAGTAGTTTCTAGTTTAAGTTGGATTTCACTTTCATAAAAGAGAGGGAATATAGAATTTCGATCAAAATGAGCTTCAATAAGGAAAAATCCTATGGCGGAACCAACCTCCTAGATTCACCGTCTGAGGCGAAAAGACGGCGTGTGGTTGGGGATGATATGTCTGTGACGAGCACGCTCAGTAGTCTAGGAGACAGTCGCTCGCACTCCCCTACTTTTTCGGAGACGCTGGACGACAGTTTCCTGAGCACGCCTGGAAACTCTCCAGCGACAACATTAAAACTGAAAGAAAAATTTCGAGTCAAATATGGTAGAACTGAGTTCATTTCTACCATTGAGCAGTATCTTTTGGATAAAGATATCATTGAAGCCTGCCAGGTAAGAATGCATTAAAATTGTAAATTGTAAAATTTATTTGCTCTAATGAATTATCAAAAAAAAAACCCAAAACAAAACATATTTCCCATATCTTGCACAATATTCTCCCTTTTGCATTGAGATGAAATCGCCCTGGTTTTTTGATGGAACAGTAAATGGGCATTTATGTAATATTAATGGCATTAATTGTGCATGAGTATGCATATTGTTTGGTCTCTCCATGCTGAGCCAGGTAATAATGGGGAATTCTAGTCCACCAAATCAATACAAGCTCTGGGCATTCTCTCTTAGATTGTGTGGATGGCAGAGGGAGATAAACTTCATTGCCTGATTCATTAAGTAGATGCCCATTGTAGTGTCCCAAATGACTGCTACCCAAGTTTAAGTGTGATCTTTCCTAATTATCAATATGTTATCAATACTTCTTATACACCAGAGAATTCCATTATCAAATAAGAAGATTCTGCTTGATGCAGAAAAATACCTACAGGCTCTGATATTTCCCACTAAGCATATAAACTTGTACAAAGGGTATCTTCTTTGAGTGTCGAGAACTCTAATACAAACATCATTTTCAGACACCAAATGCCTTTGACACCTGTTTGATGTTAGAAATAATCAAAGTTTGCTGTTAGCAACAATGGATTTAATCATTTAAGTGTCAGCTACTGATCTGCAAGTCATGAACTTGAAATCTGCTGGGTCTTCTATGTATTTCATCTAGAATTTTTTTTTTTAAATAGTCAATAGTCATAGTCAATAAGATATGGTACAAATATGAGAATTTTAAAACTTTAATTATGATGTTCTTTCATCCCCATTGATATCTCAAGGTATCCCATACAAGGTAATTTCTTTTTCTTTTATTTTCATCATTGCCTGTGTATTAAAAAGCACATGTACATGAAAGTTTATGTGACGTTATGTTAATATTGCAGTCTCCCGATGACATTGAGGATGTAGATGGCACCAAGAAGGTTTCGCTGATGGAGTTCCGCCAACAGTACCGAGAGCTCTCCCAGTGGCTGACCAATGTCCAGAGGGTGGCCCACAAGTCACTGGTGTCCCAGATGCTCTCGGAGAAGTACTTAGCACAGGTTAGTACATGCAGGGTGGACAACAAGACACTGGTGTCCCAGATGCTCTCAGAAAAGTACTTGTGCCCTTTAGAACACATGGCATGGTTTATAATGCTTACATCATCTGTTAGAAAAATTTCTTAGATAAGAAGCCAAGATCAATTAGTACATGCACAGGATGAATCTATCTTCATTTGTTTGATTGCATAATATCTAGTGATTTTGTACCCGATAAAGAAAATGTATTGGAAATTCCTATAAATGCTGCATTTCATCAAATGCTGACGCTTTGTATGTACATTATCTTCTTATCTTAAAGTAAAACATATATATGACGCAAAATAAAAAAAGTCGAATATGCTGCATATTGCAAAAATAAAGACCAAATGTTAAAGATACCTTGCTTTCATATAGTGATACAGCTAAGAGTACATGCATGATACAATGATTTCAGCCTTGAAAGTTAAGACAGAAATCTATACCTATATGTTGCAGAGCTTCATGTGAAGTCATATAGGATCAAGTATTTATGGTTCCTGCTGATCAGTATTATTAGAACTCAATGTGTATCTGATACAGTCTTTGTATTACTGCTACCTTGCTGGATATCAATAAACTATTAGTCAGACAGAAAAATGCTGAAAAGTTGTGGTATCATATTGGCATGGGTAATGCTTATACAAGATTGAATATGAAAAGGATGTTGTGATGTTATATCTCTGCAATAAGTAAACTGGCATTACTGCTGCAATGAGAAAATTAATAGCAACCATGATATCAGGTTGTAAAAAAAAAACCAATAAAGCCCAAATTAATTCTTTGAACTCTGCCTGAACCTTGTATCTTAGCCATCCTAGCCGTGAGAAATCATCAGTCATCATTAATATTTACACTGCCCTATTTGTACTCTATTGATTGGCTGAATTCTCTTGAAGTCTCCCCCTGTCATGGTCCCTATCGGGAGGGACCGAGTGTGTGAGTCACCAATGCTAGGGGGTAACAAGTCCCAGTGGGGAAAACTGTTGATATGATTACAGTTAACAGAACTGGTGCAATTGATCTTTATCCTTTCAATAATTTGGTGTTGGGTTTATTTGATTTAACAGATGCATTATATTGAGGAAAAAGAAATTCACGCACAATTTACAGTGCAAAAAAAAATAGAAAATAGCTGTAATAGTCCCTATTTTATTCCTTCCTCGTCTTTCTCTGCATGTCTTTATCTTTTAGCAAATACTCGTGTGATTGAATTGTTCGACTTATAATACTGCCATAGTTGTAACTTGGCACCTTCATATGGGCCTATAATGGCACTTCCTCTATTGCTGATCTATTATGACTTGGCTAGTATGTTATTTCAACAATTAAGTGTAATTACTGAGCCAGTACTGGGAGACTCCAAACCTGTGTAGCTGGCAGGTACAATGTATGGCTCATTTGACAGGTTTACTCATGTAATCACTACGGCAGGATAAAGCCATGAAATTGAAATTCAATAGCTCTGTACCAATACAGGGGTTAAACATGAATGATGTTGTGACATAAAACATTTTTATAGTGCAGAGTTGAACTGAGGTCATATGTATTGAAAGTTTTTCATATTTAAAATATTTTCATTAACTGTACTGTATTTTACTGAGTCATAGTAAATTTGTTGCCTATATGTTATTGCAAATAGGAACTGTTGATAAAGTTTCAATTTATCTGGAATCTAGAGAACCTTTTACCTTTGAAATATTTTCTGCATTGCATGTATCACATTGGTTTTCCAACTTTTAACATACCTGGAAAGAAAATAGTGTTAATGCAGAAAATGACAGTATAGCCTATCAGTAAATTCTCATGTATAACAAGCACTTTTTTCAGCCAAAATTGATCAAAAGTGGGGGGTGCATGTTATACATAAGAACAAAATTCTACCCTATTTTTACAGGCCGTGATTCTGGATACCATGGGAGCAAGACTGCCGTTATCGTGTGTTGTGCAAGTTGTATGAGTGTAAACTAAACTTTTGTCAGAAATACCTTATTCTTAATTTTATTTCCATGTATTAAAATATTTATTCACTCTGACCACTTTTCCTTGCATCAAACAAGTTTTCGCCAGTGTATTCGCCATTACCAGCCATCTATTGACTTTTGGTGCGCATTATACATAGGAACAGCAGTTTTTTCAGCTTCTTACACCCAACTTTGGGGGTGCATGTTATACACAAGACTTTACAGTATATGATTATGATAAAGTTTAATATTACAATTTACAAAATAAATTAAGACTTTTGAAAGTCTAAAAAGGTTTGGGGGAGGGGGTTACAAGATGTTGTGAATGTTATATGTATAATAGAAATTTAATTACCATGAGAATAAAAAAAATCAAACATTGCTATTTTTGCATTTCTTACAGAGCAACAATCTAGACCTCCTGAACAAGTCTCTGACCAGGCGCAAATCTTTCCTGGACTATGCAAAACAGCTCCTTCACCGTGAGCCAAACCATAAACAGGAAATTGATGAAAGGGTCAGCTACCTTAACAAGATGTGGAGCACTCTGGAACAAGATGTCAGTGGCAAGGCCATGTGGCAGAACACGGAGACCATGATTAGAGGTCTGTCTGTCAAAGAGAGGTTTATAACTATGGATAAGGAAAGACAACTCTTGTTGGTATATTTTGCTACTACAGTTGTCTTTCTTGCTTTTAGATCTTGAAATGGACTTGAAGACCCTGCAAGCCTGGCTTACAGAGACTGATCACAAGTTATTTTCGATGTCGTCTGATTTCCTGAAGTCGGATGACGAATTGAAAGAATGCCTGGATGAACACAAGGTTAGTATTGGTTTTGACACACAAGAGATCAATCAATAAAGAAACTGAACCTATACTATATGGTTATTGCAGGATAAAAATGTGTGGGAAGATAGCACAGCACTTCATATATATTTTGATGTGCATAGTTAGGGTAATAGAAATTAAATTTTTGTGGTTTGTTGATTTACCAGATATGTTTTTAGATGAATGGATAAAATCACCTAAAATTGCAGTAGTACATGAACTCTATAACTTTCTGTGTTTACTCTCTTCTTCCATCAGAATCAAGTTTTATCAACTATTCACTCAAAACATTTGTCACTTTATGAGACTTAAAAACTAAACCTAAATTTAAAAATGAAAGTTTTTGAGTATGGAGCAACCTTTATAGCTGATAAAGCAGATCATAACAAGATGTTTATTGTTAATTGAGCACAAGTTGTAGAATATAACCTTTTGTTTGGAGTGAAATGAAAATGAACTCACCTTAAATTTCAAAATACATGTATACATGTACTCACTAAGAAAATAATGATGCAAAGGAAAATTCATTCACTTCATGTTTGTCAGTGAGCACAATAGCTGACAGAACTGAAATCAACAAGGGAACTTACTCTAACAGATTTGAACGATCTGTCTGTCTGTTGCTTTTATTTTTATGCCGGAAAAGAAATTGGGCAAACAAGATACAATTTTTTTCAGGAAACATTGCCATGAAATTGAGTTAAATGTTTTATACCTTGATTGGAAAGCTACAGGATAGAATTTGATCTTTTTAATACTGCAGGGGGTTTTATTTTTGGAATTTAATTGTACCGGTAATGATGAATGTTTACACTTTTCTCTTATGAATTTGAAAGGGAAGGACATTTTAAACATTTAGGTTTGATTTTGACAGGGTTATAATATATACACTAAAATAGTATCAGAAAACATTATAAACATTTAGCAGAATGCAATAGGGACTTGCTTATATATTTTAAAAGTTATACATGATATCATACCAGAATAGATTTATACATGTGAAATATACATCCATCACTGAGATTTCTCTCAAGAAGAGCTATCAAACACAACATATGGCACAATAATGCCCAGAAAACTCACTTATTCAAACCACATTTTAAAAGGGTATTGTATTTAAACAATTATTTCTGAATGTTTCACATCTTTGGACTTTCATGGGTATATTTTCCCTATAACAAAACAATGGGAAAAGTATTTTTTTTTTTATCTCCGGGTCTTTTCTCCATCATTCTCTTTATGGAAGACATCAGTCTGCCACTGCTTAAAATGTCATTCAAGTTTTGTTGGATAACATTAGATTAATTTGAGTACTAGAATTTAGAAAGATAAACATAATGCAATCATTAATAATCTTGCAAATAGAACAAAAAGAAAGTCCAAAGTTTATGTTTAAATATTTAAAGCCCTTGAAGAAAGATAATGGTATTTAACTTCAATTTTAATACATTGTGCTAGCTAGATGGCGATCATGTACAAAATCACACCAACTAAATCCTATCGATCAGACTTATTATTGATCCTCTGAGTCAATTTAATGCACTAATGCAAACAGTGGGCATCACCTGGTGCAGGTCGATCAAGCCTTGGAGGGGTGTAGCTTTATCTCCCTTTGATAAAAGCTTATGGGATGTCTACCAGAATAGGTACTGTACATTGTTCAGTATTTTGAATGTTTTGTTTTTTTTTCTCATTGGATTCATGGTGAGCTGTAAATATTTTTAAAGTATTTTCCGTCTTGCATTGTAAATGTTGTAATTTACTCATAGACCAAAAGTCTTTGTTGATTAAGTATGGTAAATATGGCAGATATTTGCTTTTGAAATGGACTTTTCATTGTAATAAACCATGAATGGATTTTCATTTATTGGCTAATGGTCTTAAATTTTGAAATAATGATAATGTATTCCAGTAAAATTAGATTGGAGTTTTATTATTGTCTAGATGGCAGTGATTGAAAGCCGGTGCTGATGAAGGGTGATTGGAATTTAAGTATCCAGAATGGCAATTTTATGCTAGATTGATGTTATTAAAGAGGCTATAAATGTTATGTACTAACTCAGGTGTGTCTGATGTGGTTTCCATGGAGATTATCTATCTGTATCCCCATGGTTGAGTGAATTGCTATAAAATGTTTGTGACTTGTTGGGGTGCTTGTGTACAATAAATAATGTTGTTCATGTATGTATATACCTGTAGCAATGCATGAAACAGGTACATAAATGTGACCTCTGTGATGTATTGACATGGTCAGTTGATTCATCATACAGTGATGCTTTTGGGTCAGAGCCATATATACTCATTTCATTCCTAAGTGTGCATACTCTGAGTCAAATTGTTTAATGTCAATTTAAAAGCGAATAGCAAAAACAAATAAAATTACAAAACTTTTTGTATAATGATGGAGTTGTGACTTTTGACCTCTAATTGAATAAAAACAGAAGCGATTTATCATGTAGGTGATTTTAATATTTCCAAGACTTTGTTCACTAGACAAGACACAGGCCTAGAGATAGCTTTTTACAGGTGAAAAATTTCTAATGGCACAATGTCGCAAGTCATTAGACCATTGACAAGATGATTTTTTAGCAGTGACGAGTCAGGAAATAATTACTCTAGCCTGCACAAATTACATGACAGTCGAGAGCAGGGACCATGTTCAGAACTACAGAGCGATTTTTAGTCTACATTAGATAGATACATAATGGAAACAGCTGAAGCCCTATTGATTGATTAACATGGCCCAGTTCTGTGATTGTGTGTAAAATTACCAAGAACTTCATAGGCTGAGAGGCCGAAAGGACTGGAAACAGTCATACTTTGTGTCAAAAGACAGGATCAGGTTTATTAAAAGGACTTGCTTTAATTGAGTCATTTTGCTCAAGTCACAGTTTGATATTGTTTGGATTAGAGGAGATTTTATGGTGTATTGTGTTTATTCAGCACCAATATTATTTGATGTGGATAGTTTTGTGATTGTATTCAGCATGGATGGTTTGGATCTCTAAAAACATGTTTCCTACCTAGTGTCGTGAATGAAAGAAGAACAAGTGGAGAATGTTACTGTAAAAGGTAAAGTTCTTATACCGTTTTGAATAATAAGTTGTATATTTAGTCTACAGTTGTTTGGTAACTCAGTGCAAGACTGCGGTCATGTTTGACTGAAGCCGGTATATAGTCATGCCTGAAGGCATTGACACAGAGTGAACGGAATAGGAAAAAAGAAAACCAGAGAGTATATGCAGGAGAAACAGAAAGTACTAGATTTCCCATTAACTTGCTTCTTCAGAGAGACTGATTAGGAGTAGTAGGGAGTAAATCAATAGTCCAGGTTTATTTGTGGATTGCTTTACTGTCCTTTTAGACTGCCTCTGTTGCATGTTTCCTGACATGATCAGAAGGGGGGATGTGTTTGATGTGTGTTTTTCCCTCTATCTCTCTTTCTCTTTTTATGAATAGATTCTTTGATGTTGATTGCTTGTAGGAATGAGGATAGGCTTTCATGTCAGGGGATGTGAGGATATGCCACATAGGAAAACCCAATGCAATGTAATGTAACTGCTAGAGAAAAAGACATTAATAGTTACAAAAACATAACCACATTACATTGAACTTTAATTGGAAATATTGATTAAGCTCACTGTTTTAAAGCTTATGCTTCCTCAAGCCTTGTTTTATGTCCTTGGGATCATCAACTTTAAGATTAAAATGGAGTTCAGAGAGATGCTTGCATTATTCAATGTTTTGCTACTTATTTTTGCTATGGGGGAGGGGGGGGGGGACATTATTATTTTGATAAGTTACAAAATAACTTTCTTTTAATGTGGCATTTTGACTTAATATCATATTCAGCCATGACAATTGTAGAGCCATAAGCCAAATATATTCAAATTTAGTTTGATGCCATTAGAAATCTGTGTGTATGGTATTACAAGGATAACTGATCATCGAACTACAAGTGAACGTGACCAAATAATAGATATGAGGACAAGGATCCAATGTATGCAAATGACTTGTGATACATCAGATATAACATAAGAAGCAACTAAGCAATAGCTACAAGGAATCGTTTCATCAATGCTGTATTTAGGTTAGAATTACTTGACTGCAAAAACCCAGAAGATGGTGCTTTGAAGGAGATTTTCATTGTAAATATCTGGGTCAACCAAGAATGATCAGAAAGTCAGAGAACTGTGCTATTGTGTTGTAATTAGAGGCCTGTTGACAGAATTTGTTGACATCATAGGCACAATAGATAGAAACTCAACTGACAAGAAGAAACACAGAATGAGGACAAAATGCACATTAGAACACAAATAATGACAAGTTATAAACATACTAACACTGATGCCATAGGGCATTAAGACCAGGCACTACTAATCATTATTACCGTGTGTGAGTTTACACACCATTAGGCCATCTTGTGTAGATAAAGCCCTCAAGTTCTTCACTTTATGACACAAGGACCATAATCGGCTCAAACAACATAGTAGATAAACAACCAGAAGTGGAGAGGACTATTGCAGTCTCCTCAGTCCATTGTTGGCTTGTTGACCAGGGATTGATGTCTGAATGACAAGCAACATGGTACCTTTAAATTGGAGATTTATTTTGTCATGTTTATTTATATAGATAACAAGAGGATCAAATGGCAACAGATCACAAAGTTTACATTTTTTTTATGATGGGACAAAAATACACAACGTTTGTAGATCCACACCTTTTAATTTCCATATTGTGGGGGAGAGATACTTGCGTGCATGTCTGTTACCAGATAAAGTGAGAAAAAAGGCAGGTACACAACTGTTATCTAATCAAAGATAGGAATCTCATAGCTCAGGTGTGTGTTATTGAGCCCACCTGACAGGTACAAATATTGATGTGCAAGCGGACCCCGTCACAAGTCAACCAAACTCAGTGAGAGTACACAGGGACGGTCTGGCTGTCTAATGCCATAGGCTCTGGCTGGATCATCATTCGGTTTGTGCTGATTTTTTGCAGTCTTATGAGTGAAAGGTGACCCTCTATTTCCACAACTAAGGATTATAAACTATTTATCTAATGTGCACACAACCTGTATGCCGAGAGATAGTCTTATTGATTTTCTTTTTTTTCCTTATTCATTGGGTGAAAAAAAAAGCTGTTCCACGTGGAATATGGAAATAGAGTATTTGTTTTTAAAACAGCTGTGATTTGTGCTTTTGGTTCTGTGTTTTCTGGATTATAATAGGTCTCACAGGTAATTATTTTCTGTTTTCAATTTTTTAAGGTATGTTTTCAATTGTGTGCCATCCTGTAGAGAGAAACTGAAATTCTAGAGGTTGAACAAACACAATAGTATATAAAAAGATTTCACCTGGCTACAAAGATCTGGGTTTTCAAGTGTGAATCATGAGTATTGGTTTCAACATCCAATTGTGTAGATTAGGAAGACACATTGAGGTTTTGCTCGATACAAGTTGCAATGTGTGCCACCAACAGAGTTTTCATTTGTTTGCATTAAAAAATGCACAAGTTAAAACCAGCTAATTAACATCTGCAGGTATTAGTCATTGATGTACTTAAGTTCTCTGTTTGAATGTAGCAGGTTACCTATTAAAAGAAATCATTGCAGCAGCGTATTACCAGGTATATCGAGGAAGTATTTAATTTCAAAATACATCAGAAAAGTTAGGTCAGATAACAAAGGAGTTTATTTCTGGAGAGTTTAAATGTCGTTTTGTGGTTTTATCCCTTCAATGTAACAAAAATGTGCAAAATATTGATCTCAGGGGTCAGAATGTTTTGGAGGAAAAGCAAACATGAGACAGGGTGGAGCTTATTTTCATGGAAACATTTATTAGCTTAGCTAGCATAACATTGAATTGTAGAATGAAAGGCTTTGGCTAATATAAGTTTTACAAACCATTTAGTGGGATCTTGCATATACATGTTATCAGCACTCAGAAGACTATAAACTATGAGAGATTTTAGAAATACAAAGTATAAAGGTAAATTTTTAGGGTTTCAGGATTTAACATAAATTAAGTGTTCAAACATATTATATCCCTATTCATGTTAATTCAGTTTCTTGATGCATTATAAAAAAAAGGTATCCAGAGCAGGTTATTGCTGGGGAGGGGGCCTTTAGGTCTGTACATTATTGCATGGAGGGAAGTTTTTTAAATTATTTATTTGTTATGATTTGAGTACATGTATTTCTATATCATTGATAAGATAAAACTTAAAATTTACAATCCTTTCAAACTGAAAGTTGAAAAAATATTTATACCTCTTATCAAATGAGAAATGTATACTCCGCAGTGTGACATTTGGAATTCTAACATCTGTTCACATAATTCTGCCAATATAAATTCAGTAGAAATATTTGGCCTTCATTTATTCTTGTACATTGTTACAAAATTATTTTTGTATGTTTGATTTTTATTTATTTATTTTTTTTTGTAAGGAAAGTGCATTTGTTGGAGGTTATATTGGCATTTATCAATGGAGATTTTTTGGGGAATGTCATCTGACCGAGGCAAGTTTCAGGCTTGTGAAAATGGTCTAGCACTTTCCTTTATGCTGTATATAGTTGGCTTGTATCATGGTTATACTATAAGAGGGATTCAGATTGATACGTATCACAGTAGTTGTCAAGTACCTTTGTTCTATAATGATTTTCAAGTCATTATGATATGGCAGTTGAGATTTAGCTTGCATAACCTCTTACTGGTCTTGATGTTTGAATTTGCCATTATGGAGGAGCAGGAATTGAGCTCATTTAATGAACTGACCCAATGATGATCTATGATGGAGACTAGTAAATAATGAACTTATTGACATAATGATTGTGAGCTAATAGCTGAATTAATCTGGCTCCATTTTCCACCTGTGTCAAAGAATTCCACAAAAGAAATGGAGCCAATATAGCATCATAGGTCTGTAATAATCAGGTGTTGGAGGGGGCTAACAAGGTGTTCTTATGTCACAGTGCCATGTGTAGTACATCTGTTATGCAATCTTATAAATCAGCTTTCACTCATTGTATTTAATCTCCCTCTTGGGATTTATAGATTGAATTAAAGTTATGGTCAAGGAAGACTTGTACAAGGCACTTCAGTGGATTAGCCGGCTAGGGCTTAATGAAGCAGAAGTGTGTCAGTAACTGAAGACAGAATTTTCCCTCCTGATAAATTGTAGCAGGATTCATTCTCCAGGTATCCATTGATTATTTTTTTGTTGTCGGTGTTGACACGTGGCTTCAAAGCCAAGAGTTGACGGAGCTTTTACAGTAATTGTGTAGTAACGGAGTGAAATACGGGATGCTGCATGCATAATGTCTCACCTGTGTCTTTGTCTTCTATTGCGTGAATATTCACTTCATCAAAGGCTCTCACAATGGCTGTTTTAGCCAGGACGTCAATTGCCTGGGATCACTAATTTTGTTTCTTTTTTATGGAATCATCTGATCAATATTGTAGTGTTTTATGGAAAACCCCAAGTGTTGGATGTGTTTATCATGGCCCTGTAAATGTGCTGTTGAAATATTGATAAGTCTTGTTTGATTTCTTGGATTATTGGGTTGACAAGGTTATTAACAGAATTGCATTGTATAAAGATTTGGCAAATATAACGAGTTAGGTATGCACCATATGTGTATTGTTTCGCCATTAAACAGGGCCTAACACTAGATTTTGCTTAAAATATTAGCAAACAATAGGAGGACAAATTTTAGATTTCTGTAAAAATTATTTTGATAGCAGATTCCATGGCAGTATTTGAATTCTTGATGAATTAATTACTTTTAGATTTTTGATATTTCATTATCAATTTTTATATTTCAGATATTACAGAAGGACATCGAGTCAAAAAATCGTAACATCAGTGCAGTTCTTCGCTTGAGTGAACTTCTTCACGATGACCTTGATGAGTCAATCAAGCATGAAGTTTTCCCTCTGCAACATTTGGCCCTTGATCTACAGCAGAAGTGGCATGAGATTTGGCTCGCATCTATAGAAGTTCAATGCAGGCTGGAAAATGCCCTGAAAGGAGGCAGAAAGGTTTGTAACAGAGATCTATACAATATTACATTCAATGTACATTATTGTTAATGAAAACCCCAATTAACATGATTGAAGTTTTAGTGAATGATGATCCTAAAGATAAAGGCTTACCATATATAGATTTTAAGAAAATGTTAGGGAAAGCTTTTGATGAGTCCTGATTAGATCAGTATTTGATTGCTTTAAAGACTTGTTGGTTAAGAGTTGTAACATGGTGTACATGATGTACACAAAGATTAAGATTACAGGGTGAGCAGACAAGTATAAATAAAGGTTTATTTGGCTTATGGAGAAATCAATGGCAATTTGACTGTTTTAATAGTTGCATTTAGTAATAATTGTGGTAGGGTAATGGATGGCAATTGACTTTTAATGGAAAACGTAGATAGAAAAGGAAGTCAGTATGATACACAATGATGACCAGTGTGAGTCTTTCAGTGAGCTCCATGTCTCTATCAGTCAAACAGGTTCCAAATATTTGCAATAATGTAGACAGAAATAAGCAATTGTCCATGTAAAGTATGCAGACATGTTATGCCTATTGAGTTGAAGTGTTTAAGCAGGTGAAAACATTAATGTATTCTGTTTGATTTCTTTTTCCCCAAGTGAGTGAATCGATCCTTAATAATATACATATCCTTCAATCATATCTTTAGTCAAGTCACATTGATTTATGGTTAATCTGAGCATATAAAAGCAAACTAATATTTTTAAAGGACAGTAAAAAAAAAAATTAAAAGAAATAAGACGCATTGATTAAAACTTGAAGGAAAATAAATCAATGCCTCTTAACAGATCTACACCCTATAAAATCAATACTTAATCAGGATTTTGAATCACTTATTTGCATGTGGTATATCAGACAAAATCCAAAGCAGGAAATTGTAAAAGAAAAAAAAGAAAAAAAAAAAAAAAAAAAAGTGAAAAAGGAAGAAGAAAGAGTTACGTAATATAAATTTGATGAGTTGTGCAGGTAGTCATGTAAAATCTCTATGGCAACACAGCCATCTTGATAATCTGGTGCATGGCACTCTTCATTATACAGTCCATATGAAGAACTAACTAAACAAACAGCCCGGTTTTTGCTGTTATTTTTGATTGGTTATAGATTGCCATATAATGAATATCAGATAGCTGTATTATGTAATATTTGACATTAAAGGTTTATTTTTTGTAAAGAGGGGGTAGAGAGTAGAGAGCCTTTGTTGTTTGGGGTTTTTTTGCCTTTTTTTCCATGAAATTCGTCTGCAATAAGTCACATACCTTGCGGCATGTCGAATATGCTGTTATGGGACTGTTCTCTCTAATGCTTGTTCCCTCAATAGGTTGTGGTTTCAACTTCAAAAAACATGAAAGAAATAAAGCAATTTACAAAAACATGCATTAATTATAACTATAGCGAATCTGTTAATAATTACTAAAGGTAATTAAACAAAGTGTCTGCTCCTGAAAGATTTTATCAGGTTTTGATGTTCATTCTCTTTTTTTTTTTAATTTCATCTCTATCATAACATCACATTTCATAACTACTGTATAAAGTGAACAAAATGGCTTAAAGGGTCTCTAAAGAAGATTTTCACATGCATTGATAACTGTGTGATTTAATCGGGGTTTGTTCTCTTTATATATACTCATGATACTGGATTATTTCTGCTTGGTTTATGACTAAAGTTGTAGTATGAAGAAGTATTTTGTAATTCATAGTGACCAGGTGTTAATACTGAGATACACATATAGAATTCATGTTTTAAAAATATTGACCCTGGTTATTTAAGAAGAAATAACAAACTCAGAGGCAATAGGTACTTGATTGAATACTTGGTTTCCCTGAAAGGTTAAAAACAAGCAAAAGTTTCCTTCAGATTAACAAAACAAAGAAAATTTCATTGTGATTAAAGTATGGGCTGTTTGTTTTATAATTAAAATTTAAAAACTTCAAGCTAAATTCCAAATAAATGTGTCCCATTAAGTTTTCAAGTTGAAAAGGAAACAATTTCAGTCGAAAATTTAGATGTGTTTTTAAAAATCTCTTGTCCTTGTTTTTTCCAGAATGAATTATCCCCAAATACTTATTTAAGTGGCTGGATACCTACCCACTTCTCTGGAGAGAATGACCCAGGACGGCTGAATCTCTCTTCAGACGACAGTTTCCAGACTCTTCTGCCACGTCAGGCAGACCTAGTGGAATCTCCACCTTATGATTGCTTCCTGTCCAGTGACAACAGTGGCAAGGACAGTGCAGTGGTCAGTGAAGTGGAGATTAAAATGTCCTCAGAGTGCAGCGACTCTGACCTTGACATGCTGAGAAGGTCACATCAGAGGTCAGAGACTCGGGACATTGGATACAGCAGTGGCACTTCGATATCTCCATTTGCAGTCGGTCACACCAGTACGGAATCCGACTGTGATGATATCAAGAAGCTCATTGATAATGTGGAGAATCTAGTGGGGGAGAAACAGAAATCTCCACCCAGGCAGAGGAAATCTGAGAGCCCCCAGAAAAAGAAGGGCCCGATCAGTTCCTGTGACGCCAGTAGTGAGGACAGTGATGCCTCACTGGAGGAATTCTCAACAGCCTCAGACGATGCTGAGGGACTGTACGACAGTGTGTTGGGAGGGTTAGAGTACAACTCGGATGTATCTCTGCCCAATAACCTCCCAAAGTTATATAATACTGCCAAGTTGAGGCAGAATGGCAGGAAAAAAAAGGATCGACCATGGAGTGCGATCCAAATCAAAGAGTCAGATGATGACTCTGTGACCTTTTCAAGGTCAGACACAGCCGTGGAACAACTCAGGGATGCTCTGGACAGTCCCACTGGACGAAACACCCTGCCACGAGCTGGTGCCAAGAGAAAGCTGTATGAGGCCGAGGCAGCTATCAACTCAGATTCAGGAGGCTCAGGTAAATACAAGTAAAATCAGTATAAATTAAATGTACTCTTACATTGATTTAGAAGGCTCTGGTTAAAACAAGAAAAATCAGTATCACGGTAACTCTTACTTTGAAAAAAGACCTAAGCTATATGCAATTGTAATGTATTGATTATCAAAGTCTTTTATTGTGCAGGATCTGATGATTACGCTACTGCCCACAGTGAATTTCTAGTGTCGGAAGAAGATGAAAACATGGCTAGCACAGCCTCATTTTCAGAACCTACCTGGGATAATTACCATCAGGTTGGAATCAATATTAGATTTAAACTTTCCCATTGCAAATTGATGAAATTATTGCAATTATAAATTTCAGTGAACTGTCTATAAAATCATTCTGGATGAAAAAAAGGAGTATATATAAAAGAACACATTTTATAAATGTTAAACAGTAATGAAGTATAATTTAAAGTCCTGGATTTAAAAAAAATTATTGTTATTCAGAATATTTATATTGTAGTGTTCAATATGAAATTTACTGCAAATAGATGTGAGAGAATGAGAAATAATGGAAAAAAGATCACTAAAATTAAGTTTAATTCTGCTAGAGAATATAACATAATGAATGCAAATAAACAGCTGTAATGGAGTCAGTGGGAGAGAATGAAACAGTTTCCATTACCTTTCAGGTATACACCTCACTGGGTGAGGAGGAGGAGCAACCTTTGACATGGAGACCTCTGGAGGAGGACTTTGAATTTGATGAGCACATTCCCCAGTACTCGGCCACTAATGTCCCTGTGTCTGAAAAGAAGAAAGTATCCAGACCCAAAGTGGTATGCTTTTGAAAAAATCTCTGTCCCTCAAGCTCTAAAACATGTATCTTTTGACTATATATATAGAGTTGATTTCACTGATGTTATAAATATAAAGGATAAGGGTGCTCTTTTTTTTGGTTTGTAGGTCAGTCAAGGCAATAGACCAGGTTACGATAGTGACTCGGACTTGGAGGACCTTAACTGTTTCATTGAGGACTCCATTGATCAGCTAAAGATCGCTGATCACTATCTAAAAAAGAAGACCAAGGACTTCATGGGAACAGGAGTAGCGATCAACACAAATAAATACGTAGGTCAACATTAATAAATATGAAAATTGATACAATACCAGCGTGCACTGATAGAGAAAACCAAGTTCTTCTTATTTTGGTCTTGTTCGGGATTGCTCTCAAAATCCAATAGAAAATTGGAGAATTTGCAGCCAAGGATTGTCTCTGTACAGTAACAGAGAGCAGAGACCTATAAATAGCTTTATTGATCACAGAGGACAATTCTCTAGAGATAATTATTAGGAGATTCCACATAGAATAATTCTTATGGGAGTACTTTGTTTCCTATGTCTGCTAAAATAGATGGCATAAACTGAAACTAAGCCTGTCGATGAAGTGATGATAGTCCTGATTTGTTTAAATCTTTACTTCTATTTGACAGAATGAAATCATTGCCACTTGTGAAACAAATATTGCCTGTCTGCAGGACGTTCTACAGCATCTCAATGATTTCACAGACGAGGAAATTGACAACATGAAAGGTATTCTTCTTTATTTCTTTATTTTGTTAGAACCTTAGTGATGATTTTTACACCAAATATCTCAGTTATAATTATTGCTTTTAACCAGGAGCTAAAAAATTCTATGTATATGACATAGTGATATTGTAGTACATGTAGTTTAAACTTACTTCATCATGTCAATATTTTTAACAAATAAAATCTATAATGTTTTCTCCAGTGATACATTTGACAATACATGTATTGTTTACTTGTACAGATATCCTGACGCAGTGGGAGAAGCTGCATGCCTTCGCCAAGGAGCGGCAGTCCGAGTCCAGCGAGTTGTCAATGATGAACAAGTGTCTGGAGGAAATGGAGGCTGAGCTCTCCAGCTGTGATGAGGGGATCAAGGCATTCAAAAGCCTGCGAGATGTTGAACATTGCCTTATCAGCACAAAGGTAACTTGTGGTACCAATATTATCTAATAAGTCATATAGAGCTACAAATGCATGACATGTTCTTGTAGATGCAAGTAAAAAATCTGCATCTGCTGACATAATCTTTTAAAGAAAATTCAATTTAAATTTGTATATAACTATTTTAAAGATATCTTTTACAAGAATGCACAATTTCTCTATTACATTATATTTTCTTGATTGTATGAGCATTTACTGTGTATAAACCACAAAAGACTGATGTAAAGCATTTTGTTTTGCAGCAAAAGTTGGAGGGCCTACCCTATATTGAGCACAAAATTACAGAGCTACACAAGATGTGCAGTGGATTCCAGCTAGATCATCCGGCCATTAATTTACTGTTATTTAGTCAGAAGGTCAACAAAGCTGGCAGTCAGCTTACCAGAAACAAGGACATGTAGGTTCATTCATCTGTCCTCACCCAAATAGATGAATTATCTTTGTAAAAAGGCAATTGTAATAGAAATTATGAAAACTGACTTTGGACAAATTTAAATTGAACAACACCATTTCTCATTGTCTGTGGGCAAAAATAAAATTGGGCAATTATATTTTTATTTTATTTTTTTATCTGTTTTCCATTTTTTATTAAAACAGACTCACAAAGCAGTTGTCGGAGTTGGAATCAGTGTTCCAGATCTGGAGCGACTACAGTGAGAAGAGGAACACTCTGGAAGAGCTTCTGTCCTCGGAATTTGACATGGATCTGATGATGGCAAACATGCAGAGGGAGGATGCCACACAATACCTCAATGTAGGCTACTTGAAGATGCTTATAACTATACATTGACATCGATAACATATTTCAAAGCATAGTTATTCCCCTCATGGTTCAAAAATAAAGTTCTTGTAGCTTTTTTAACCACAGAACTAGAGTATTAAGATTTATATATTGCAATTTTTTAAAAACGGATGAATTTTTTTCTTTTAGTCTGTAAATGAAAATCTTCAGAAATATGAGGAAACGTGTGGTCAACTGCAGATTCTGCGTGGGCGTTTGATGCAGTTTGCAGATGAGCATACGAAGGTGGATATAACCAATGAGACGGCTGATATCCAGGACCGGATGCTGGAGGCCCAGCGGCAGTACAGGACCTTGTTATGGTCTATCAATCAGGGATCAATAGCTACACCAGAAAAGTACGCAACACATACATTTCTTTGTTGATAGAATAGTGGAAATGAAATAAAGAATGATATTTCCAAGAAAGTTTAACTCAGCTTAAAAAAACTGTTGTTGAAATGGCAATATTCTTCCCCGAAAAATACTGACAACAAGAATGTAAATCTTTTAAGCTTGTCACAGAATAATCCTTAATGTATAGAATTTATTCAGAATCATTTCTTCAAAGGTTAATATTTTTCCATTTATACTTTAGGATGAAAACTCAGCAAAGTGACCTAGTGTCCAATTCCACAGCAGCAGCAGCTACAGGTCAAAACAGAACACCGTCCAGGTCTTGGTACCGCTCAGGATACGTAAAGGCAGCGGGGGCATTCGTTATGTTTGGTATCGCCTATCTTGTGGACCCTGATGCTATCAAACGCTTGGGTGATCTCACAGTTACACTTGCACCTGAACTACGATATGTCAATGGCCCACCTCCTATTTAATTTTGTAAAGAAAGACTTTTGTAAATTTTTAGGGTACATGTAAATATGATAATGGTTAGGAATCTTAAAAAAAAAAAAATGAAACCTAAAAATCTAAAATGTAAATTATTTTAAGATTAGCACATTTTATAGAATTTATATTGTAAAGGTTTAAAAAAAAAATAGTCTGTAGCATTACAGATGAGTTTGCACATAATTTAATCAGAATTTCA
>CM065923.1:18916800-18941800 GCA_033439105.1 Magallana nippona
TGTACCGGTAATTGATACATATCACAATTGTACTTAAAAACATTAGAACAGTGCATTACACTTAATCAACAGTGAATTGAACCAATTTAAATAGTAATTTTAAAACATCAGATTTTTTCCACAAGTTACTTTTAAAATAGCATTTCCTAAAATCAATAATTTGTATTATGAAGATCAGAATTTCTAACAACATAGATTCTTGTGCGAAGTGACTTTCAAATTGATATTACACACAATCAGTTTCACACTGGCAGCTATTACACAACAGAGCCCCAAGGCTGGGGGTGTTTCCTGTACGCTATTTATACTTTGTCTCACCAGGTTGTAGATGTCTCTGTGGTATTTGTACATAGTTTATTTATTTTGTTCTGGAATTTTTGTATGACAAGGTCATATATATATTTTGTGAGACCAAATTTTAGTTGCGCTGTACCCCTGATCTCAGAGAGACAAGTTTGATCTGGCCTGGTCTTGCATTGATGTCGTAAGTTGATGCATAATTTAGGGTGTACAATTTAAGTGCATTGGTAGCATACTTGAATCAAACTACTATATTATAAATAAATTATCATTTTCCAGAAGAGGTAATTATTACTAGGAGTTTGAAATGTATGCTGATATGGGAATATATGATGCTATGCTATAATGCCATGTCATGTATTGTTCCATAAAAAGGTTTGTTATCTCTCTCTCACACAGAGAATTGATATATAGGCCATTGGAGAAAAATTTAGAACTGATACAAGTCAGGTTTTGAAAAAGTATCAGAATATGCAGAAGGAGGAAATAATCTGCTTTGTTGGAAGCTACCAAACTTTTCCACCAATTTAGAATAAGAAATTGCAAGCAAATACATGTTATTATAAATGAAAATAGGACATTGCTATTGTGACACCAGGGCATTCAGAGCGGAAAGGAATACATGTATAGTGCTTGATTAAAGAGCAAATTCTTATAGAGATGGAGCCCAGTAGAACTGAAACCATTCAGGAAGGCAAAAAGTCATCGGGTTCAATTGTACATATACTTTGACGGACATATCTCGGTGCAAGTGTAATTGTTTCAGATTGATCAGTTCTCGTGTGTCCAAGTGGTGCTTAGTTTCTTACTTTGTGGATTTAATTCAACATGAAGGTTTATTCTTTAATGGTTTTTCATTCAATCTGAAGCAATTACCAAAGGTTCTTATTTATGCACACTTGTATTCATTCACTTACTCGAGTGCTTTGTATGTATATATATATATCCTAAAGTTTTCTGTATGTTTCTGATTTTTCATCCACAACAGTGTTGTGATATTAATTTTTTTTTCACTCTTGTTAAGTTTTGTGGTTTTGTTTTTGATTTCAAAATGTGCAATTTTATTGATTTGTTTTTAGAGTCTAATTTGCTAACCCTATTGTGGGATTTTTTTTATACACTGAGATTATATAGATTTTGTTACAAACTTAATGATTTTTAAGAAGATTACAAAATATTTTTGATCATGACCTTTAATTAAGAAAATAAAATTATGCAAACAGTATCAACAATCACCTGCCAAAATGTGCCATCAGTTTCCTTAATTAACTGCCTGGACTCAAGAATCTTTTCTGGTGTTTTATGTTCGCTTTTGAAATTAAACTTTTTCAGAAAGTGCTATTTTACTAATGTGTCATTCTTTGTATGTAGTACATGTACCTGTATACCAACATCATCAAGTTTCTTTAATGCTCAAATTCAAAATTGTATACTCCATCAGTTTATGAAATCTTTTATTTGAGCAGTTTTACAGTTTGTTACATTTTAATAACAAACTTGTTAAGAATGTCTTAATTGCCTTACATTGCCTATAGGTGACATTTTCTTCACATTTTATAAAATCCAAAATCGTTTATAGAATATACCTCAGTCATTTGAATATGACAATTCATGGATGTGTTCTTTGTAATAGACAGATGTCTATTGGAAGCTGAATCTAATGATTTTATTTACTGTATTTACACTGGGTTTGATCCAATTTTAGCCACATGTCGGAGCATTAAAGCTACTTCTTTGTATATATATATATATATATATATATACTGTTTTCATTTCCATGTAATTAGTCCACATTTTACTTGAGATGTGTACTGTGAAATGGTGTAGTGTGTTTGATACCAGATTCATTCATATTGGCTTCATTTCAAATTTATTTCAGACCATCCTTAAAATTTTTTGATAATCAAATTTTAAATTGCGTTTTTCAGAAAGAAAAAAAAAATCTAAAATTATTTTGTAAAAATCTATACAAAATGAACAATAAAATGTGAAAGGTTGTGGCATTATGTTAGTTATATATATATATGGATAGAAATAAATGATGATAAACCCAAATGTTTTATTTTGTGTTGGGTTGATTTTTGATTTTCCGTTCAAATATAGTAAATAGATTTATATCCACGGAATATTTTCTCCTTTGTTTCTTAATATAAAAACAATATAAACTTAATTTCCTAAGAAAACTTGTAAGTGGGTCCTAGACTATGAAAACAAACGAATCAAACCAGTTTAATTTGGTCAACGGCAATAGTAAGTGCAGATCTTTGTGTGTGAACAATACAGCAACATTAAATTCAGCAAATAAAATTTGTTAAAAAAAGATTATGTTAAAAGAAGACTTCCATTGAATTGTAGTTAATACTGTTAAACTAAGCATTATTTCATCCTTTTATGAACTACTTCGGGGTCGATATAGTTTTGGCATCATTAAAACAACGGATCGCACAGACTGACGACATAAATTTTGGCTCTTCCGTCTACGAACAGTTTTTAAGTACTTATATTCTTTTCATGTGAATTCAAAAAGATTAAAAATAAATCTTTCTGTAGGGGTTCATGTTTTTTATGTTGGTAGTCTAGCGATCATTGTAGAGAAAATAATTATAAACTGCGTTTGTGTTCACATCTCTTGGCAAGGGTTTACGATTGGATTACTGCAATGCCTACTACTTTTACAGGCAAGTGAGCCATTAAAATAAATGAATGCCTTGCACAATAAAATAAATCAAATATAAAATTTTAATCAAAAACATGTCATGAAACAATGCGTTAAAAATACGTGGAGTTGAAAATGAGTATTTGTAATCCTGAAACAAATCAACTTTCAAAGTTTTCAGAGCTTTCAAATAATGTTGAGCCCACTACAGATTTACTCCAGCTATTGTTTCTTTCGTACACTGTTTCGACTATAGTCGGACTGAACAGAGGTTTCTGGTCCCCAGTACAACCGCAGAGTGTAATTCATGATAATAAGTTCCCCTATAACGTTACCAATAAACCACAGAGGGGCGTATTCTAGAGTAATGATTCCCATGAAATCTCCATGAAACGGCGTATAGTCCCAGGGGCAAGCACCAAATTGTTTCAAAACAAACCCCGTGGAAAACTCCCAGAGGTAAGTCCAAAGAGTGTAGATGAGTATGCGCGCAACAAAAGGAACTCGGTCTCTCAACCGGAAGTACATCTGTTCCACCACCAAGCCTGAGAGACCATAAATTAACAGCACCCAGACACTGGTGTTTCCGGGAAACTTCCAGTTGAGGTTCACCACGAATTCCCAGAGGGCGGTAAACATAATCTCTGTGACGTATCCATGGATAGCGTACACGTAGAAACGCCACCAGATGGAGATAGGCTGTACTTCTGATTCGCTGCCAGACATCTGTAAATTTTAGAGATCCAATACATGTGAATATGTAAAATAATAAATGTTTATCAAATGTTTATCATATTATATTTACATTGACCGAGATCGATTCCCTTTATTTCTTACGGAAACTTAGAGCTCCGTCGATTTTACCACTTGGTGACAATTTTATTTTCGCCGGAATCAAAGACATGCCGCCGAAACACCCATGCATGCACAGGACGACCGCATTAGAGCTGACTATTCTGCATGTTAAAATGTTAAGGAAGACTGTTTTTCGCATTGGTACATATGCATGTACATATATACATGCGTTTACTGACAAATGTGTTTTATATATTGATTCCTGAACACCGTATTTGCATGTTTGAATCGTATCCTCGACTCTCTATCTCTTCTCTCTCTCATTGAAGTCACGAGCGCTGAATCTTCTACGATCTGATTGGACAAGAGTCGGTCAAAAATTTTCATCAGCAAAGATATTACGTATAGCTTGTACGTATAGTTTACTGACCTGTATGGGATGCAGGGGTCAAACCATAAGAATGTCGATACTACATGTAAATAAATGCATTAAAAGTAGCACAATCGGCTGTAACTATATAACGACATCAACTATTCAGCGTGCTAATTTTTTTTTTTAAAAACCGGAGGAACCAAAGTTTCAAATGTACATTGAACACACTTTTTAACATGAATAAAACAGGGGATTTCAGTGGATGTTATTGTTATTATCCCAGATACCTGATAAATAAATGAAAGAGACCATGGTGTATTCTGGTTTGGCGTTACTAGCCGCAGTGACTTGAGGTTACCAATGGGCTGCCTCATAACAAATCAAACAAATTGACAATATCATAGGCTTATTGTGCAATGGGTAAGCACAAATGCACAAGCATCATAAATATAAAATTCTGTACAGTGGGTACGCACGAATGCACAGGCATGCAAAACAACATATCAATATATGAATACTCTAAGACTTATACAAAATTTTTAATCATTTTTATATAGCTTCGGGAACAAATAAAGAATTCCACTAATCAAACAACCGAGCCCCTGTGATGAAGCCCTGCTTTGCTCATCTTCACAAAGTCAAGGTTTTGTGATTATGGAACTCCACACAAATTGTGTAGCTCCGTAATCACAAAACCTTGACATTGTGAAGATGTAGTTGCTTAGCCAGCTAAGCTCTCTCTCTCTCTCTCTCTCTCTCTCTCTCTCTCTCTCTTGACATATATTAGCATAAAGTCATTCTGAACATACGTCAAATAATTTCAAAGTTAGTATACATACGAAAATTATTTGTTTATCGACCTGCAGTACACTATTTTCACTATTTTTAATGCAATTGCACTGTTCCAACCGCATGCGTTCTTGTAGCGGCGGCATGTCTTTGATGCCGGCGAAACGACCGACCGACCGACCGAGTCTAGCGAACTGCTGATGTAAACATTGAATCGACGGTCTCTGCTCTATAGAAACTGACAGGACTGAAATCTACACGCCCCGTTTATCGATTGGTCGAAACCAAAAGCGACTGAAACTGACAGGACTGAAATCTACACGCCCCGTTTATCGATTGGTCGAAACCTACAGCGACCTAAGAAAAATCACGGACTGCACGAAATAATCGTGCTCAGTGATATCCGACTCAAATTCCCACAAGAGACGATTTGGTTGTTTCTTTTGGCTAACGTAGTGATGTACATTAGCAGTAATTTAGTTAATTAAACTTACTTTTTACTATCGATTTACTCATTTGTTTAAAGAAAGATGTATATATAAACAATAAAATGATTTCTTTGATGATTCATGCGGGTTATGAAGGTATAGCGATCATTACAGACAAAATTTACATAACCCGCTAACGCGTTATGTATTTTTTCTGCCATGTCGCCACCTTCATATTCTGCATGAATCACCAATGTTTAAATATTCGTGTGTATTGGACAGGGCTCACTGTATATTCTCGAATATATAATATCGCATAAACCTTATACATAATGTATGATAGGTACATGTACACAACATAGACTGACAATCGTATAGGACTAGGCCTTTTACTGTTGCTAGTAAAACAAAAATATTGAAAACCCACTAATATTTTACTGAAATATAGTATGAATGTTCAGACTTTTGATTTTTTTTCACTTGATTTTGAAAACTTTAAAGCCGCATTAGTCACGAGATAGAGTCTATAAATTCGAATTTAAACAAATTCCTTTCCATAAATTGCACTACCGGGTAATTAAAATGATTTTTGTGTCGTAAACTATTTTGTTTTTCTGTCGAGAAGGACCGGGGTTGTCTATTAACGTCAGATCTTATTTATAAGTGGATCAATAGCTAGATTACTACAAACCTATTTGGGTGTCAAAGTCCAACTTACGAAATTTACATACGATCTCCTTATATTTAAATCAGAAATACGGTCAACGTTTTTTTTTTTTTTACAGTGAGGTAGAATGTAAAATAACTGTATCTAAGTTAACATGGTTAACATGGTATATATATAAGACCCCCCCCCCCCCCCCCCTCTTCTTCCCGCCCGGCCCTTTAAAAACAACGTCAAGGGCATTCAATTTAAACTTTACACGGGATTGTCGGATAATGCTCAAAAATGCATAGATTTAGATCATTGAAATCCATGTGTAATGTTCATAAACTAACAATAATGTATGCTATCAATATTATATAATATTTCCCGGTAATGTCTACTTTGAAAGATGCTTATAAATAGCATACCCCAATATCTGGATGTAAAAAAAACCCATTTCAAATAAATGCTGTGCAAATATCAATATCTTTCTATATCTATATATATAAGTTTTACAGTATTGCCCAAGGGATTTTGATATAAACAAGGTCCAAAATAATGTTTATTAAGCTTGTTAAGGTAACGACAAGGTACATAAGGCTATAGGCCTATACATAGCACGATTCGTAGCCAACGTTACCAGGTAATTTTTACATTAACTGCTACACCTTCTCTCTATTATTTATGTATATATTGATTAATAATACAAATGAAACACTATATGCATACCTTGTATTCATATGCACCTTGTAAACATGCATGTATTTTCTTGTATCGTCCGTGTCCGATGTAAACACAGCTATAGAATAGTAAACGTTAGAAAAAAAACGGAGAACCACAATATTTCCGGAGTATCATGTGAATTTGTGTAGTTGTTTCTATTACTTATAAATGATATATGTCTTTTCATAAAGCAAGATACGAAGCTCACAATTCTTTGTTATGTAAACAAGGATCGTGCCAATTTTTTGTTAACATTGGTTTAATATACCGGTAAACATGGTAAAAGTTCTTTATCAAGCTGTTTTTTCTATCTGCTAATTCGTTTTGAACATAAATAAATAACTCCTGGCGTTTGTAACATTCATTTTAGGTCTAAATCTTGGACATTCAAAAACATAGCCTGAGCTTTGTTTACATAACAAAGAATTGTGAGCTCTGTATCTCGCTTATAACTTGACGATCGGCACGTAAATTCTAGTTGATTATTTAAAATTCCATTGTAACATAAAGAACGGAGAAATAAATTTTTACCAAAATCGTGTCCATGCCCCTTTAATAATTGTACCAATTTTACATTTCTCATTGTATACTCTCCAACACATAATCAGTTTCTTCATTAATAGCATACTGCGATATTTACTATATGTATAACCTTTTAAAAGAATTCTTCTTGGATTTTCAGATTTGTTGGCATTCCAGTGCAGATTTTTCCCCACGGATCTTCTCTGTCGCGGGGAGATCACCAGAGCTCACAGCTTTAGTAAGCTGGGCTCAAAGAACTCGCCAAATACTTTGAGCTTGCAAGGAAAGAAGTTGGAGAGCACATTGCCCTAGCCATCAAATGCTTCAACATTGGGAGAATCTTCAATGAATTGTGAACAGAGATTTAATCCAGCCTTTTGACCCACTGCCATGCAACGAGGATTATTTCTGCAAAGTTTAAAAGATTGTCCGGTTTCCCAGCAATTTTTGCAGGCTGTTTATGAGGCGCCGTTTTAATATTTTTTTTTAGATGTTCTTGACTTAAAAAATAGAATTATTGATTTCAATAATTCGAATTTTTTTATATCAATAATTCAAATTTTTGATATCCAAAAGTAAATTTTTTAATATCAAAAAATTAAATTTTTTTATATCAGACGTTTATGATATCAGAAAATAAATTCTTGATGTCAAATTTTCGAATTTTTGATATCGGGAAATGAATTTTTTAATTCAAATGTTTTATTTTTTTTATATCTGACAATGATTGGTATATTTTTATGTCAAGAATTCGTGATATCAGAAAAGAATTTTCTGATAACAGAATCATTTTCTGATCGATATCATAAAATGATTTATAGATTTTAGAATATACTTAAAAAATATTAAAACGGCGCCTCATATAGTTGTTGGTGTTTTCTACAGTTTGGCCACAATGGAAAATTTTGCATTTGAGACCTGCGCAAAGTTGGAGCGCGGGGTAATGCTTTGTCGTGCTCAAGTGGTTCTAAAAATTGAAACCTGCTACAATTTAAAGCATGGTCATTTTGTTGGTTGTAGGATTTTTTCGTACTTAAATTCCCTTTTTGGGCGCACCTCAGCTTGTATATCATCCACAGAGAGCGGTACACTGCATACTGTGACCTTTATTAGGAACGCCAACTTTTGGATCTGCGAAACCTGAAGAGTATGGGTTCCCATACTTTCAAATGTAGTCACTCTATTTTTGTTTAATTTCATAGATATATAAATAACTTTCCGAAAGTGAAAGAAGCCGGATTGGCATAATCTCAAACATAGATACGCCATTAAGATGTTCGAACGAAAAAGATACAGTTTGACATGTGCATAATGGTTAGAGAGTTTGAATTACATATGCAATACTATAGTATAGTATTTACGTATTTGCTAATTATAATCCCACGAACGTCTTTATACGCGTAATATTTACATTTTCCAGTGTCTCTGTCTGTGATAACACTACGAATCGATTTTATACTATACAGCCCAATGAATTCAAAAGACATATTGTTGGGGGGCGCAAGCGGGTTCGCATAATTAATATTATAATATTTAATCGTAAAACTGCTGAAAATTATATAAATATAAGTAATAAGGAATCATTCTTTGAATATTATGAGGTGATAATTTCGGTCGGGGCGTGATCAAATCTATCATAAAGCCCTTCGGATCCGCCTTGGATCACCTCATGATACTCAAAGAATGATTCCTTATTGCTTATATACTAAAGAAAACAATACAATATGTTTAGACTCTCTGAAGCCTACTAGAACTTGTGTACAATACTGATGAGCGTATGGCTCAAAGTTGAAATAAATAATAAATAATAAAAATAATAATACGAATCATTGAGTAGAAAAAATATCAGAGTTACACTAAGTACCCTGAAATCGTTTGCTCTCGATGATGAATTTTTTAACCATATAAAAATACATTTATTATCAATATCGCTAAGATTAGAGTAAGTTGACCTTAGTTGGAACTGGAAGTTAGCTAATTGTAATACTACGTATTTCACTATAATTTGGACAGTATACAAGATAATGGTCAGTACTTTCTATTGAACTTTCTATTATATTTCCACAGCCACAAAAAGAGGAAGGACAAAGGTTTCTATGGAATGTATAATTAAGTTTGAAGGCGCTGCACTCTTATTTTAGTTGTGAGTGTAGAATTTGTCCTATTCTGGATCCTGTAATCGGGAATTTTTATATTGTTACGATTTAGATATTTTTGAAATTACTTAAAGAAGAGTTGTTTTGTATTTCATTAGGTAATGTATTCCAGAACCTTATAGTACTTGGAAGAAATGACTCATAATAAGTTTTGTTCGTGCATATATATATAGTAAGTGCATTTTTCTAATGGTCGGAACAGTATTGTATCTACCAGGGCAATGAGATGATTATCTTACTTTACATATGGGTTTTTTTTATATTGAAAAGGATTTTTTTGTCAGAAATGATTGCAAAGTACAATGATCAATTACATAGTTGTACATTGTACATTTAGAAATTCAAAAGGCATATACATGTACATCATCTAGTATATAAAGACTGTTTATAAAACGTTGTATGGCAACTGCTAAAATATATTCTGGCTTTTTAAAAAAAAAATGATTAACCCATAGGTTCATAAATTCAATACTTGATAACAGATTCTTACTGTCAGCAGCTCAATTTTTACAATCATTTTTACATTAAGTTTCATTATACATATCAACATAACATGATTTCAAAATACAATTTTTGAGATGAAAGTTTCCACATTGCAGAGGCATTATGCCCAATTCGCAATTAAAAGCTGCATTTGGGGTAGACCTTTTAACAGTATGTTTTTACAGTAATTAACGAGGTTGGCACCCGAAATACTAGTAATGTCAATCATCCGAAAACCACTTGGATATAAAAATGGAGACCTTATTGAGAGACCTTATGGAGATTTATTTTATATGTGACCCATGTTACATGCCATTTTTTGGAAATATGGGGCCCCAAACAGAAATGATAATTTTCCTGAAAATACATGTATTGCTAAAATTTGGCATGGAAATTGATTAGATTATTTGAAGAAATCAGACAAATATTTATAGTTTGAGCTTTTATTTAATTATGATTTCAATACAGTATGAAGTTGAACACATGTAGTGGTGGCTTCAAATGCCAGTACATAATGAACACAACAGCAGATGTTAGTATTGTTACAAAATGTTGGAGTATAATCAAATTATAACGCAAATAAAAAAATATCATAATTAGTAATGCCATCTTTCCACAATTTTGCATACAAATAGACATACATTTAATGTATCATGTAAAAGTAAAAACAGTAGTGGTCACATCTAAAAAATTTGAGATATGTCATGAAATAAGATAATTTTGGGCAAAAATTGGAGTTAATTTTTTTCTTGACTTCTATGAAATATAAATATGCTAAATGCTAAATATGCCAAATTATATCGATAGAAATATCAAAATAGTGTTCAAGAACAACATGAATATATCGTAATACACAAACTATCTGGAAAGTTTGGTCTGCGCTGAAAATTAGGAAGCTAAAGTAACAGTACTCTAAAACTATTGAGTTATGAAAATTGTCACAAAATATAGTCCCTTACTAAACTCTATTAATTAATTATTTTAAAACAATTTTATTCAATATGATTTATTTGGCACTGTAAAATATAAATATACAAACAGAATTAATATATGATGCAGAATTTTTAGAGTAGATGTGACATAAAATAGTCACCCCAAAACAGAGGAACGAACCTCTTTAAAATGATATTTTTTCTATATCTGGGACAATGTGAAAGCCGCAGACTTCACAGCCGTATTAAGCAATGCTTCCTCGTAATTTTCAAAAAGGGACAAGGCCTAGAGTGTAGTTAACATTACAATTTCAGTGCAAAAAGTGCCAGCATACATTGTAATGGCAAATTTCATGTAAAGCAAAAACAATTATCATCTTGTAGTTAATTCAGTTGGTGTATTCAAATATTCTCTCTATATTTTTCAATATTTAAATTCAACCCCCCCCCCCCCCCCCCCCCCCCATTGTGGTCCCACCCTACCCCTGGGAATATTGATTTGAACAAATATGAATCTACACTAACTGGGGTTGCTTCGACATAATTAGTTTCAACTTTTCTGCCCTAATGGATTTTTGAGAGATTTCCCCCAACTTATTCCTTTGTAAGAATTGGACCCCCATTATGGCCCCACTCTACCCCCGGGGATCATGATGTTACAATGTAATAAACTTGGATCTACTCTGATGATGCCTTCACACAAGTTTCAACTTTTCTGACTTAATGGTATTTAGAAGAAGATTTTCAAAGAAGTTTCTCTGTTTATTTCTGTGCATATTTGACCCCCCCCCCCCCCCCCCCAATTGTAGCCAACCCATCTTCCGAGGATCATGATTTGAACAAAATTGAATCTGCTCTACCTGGGGATGCTTGCACATAAGGTTTAACTTGTCTGGCCAAATGGTTTATTAAAATGATGTTTGTCAATAAATGTTTATTGTCTCCCTTTGACGGTTTGGCCCATTATCAAAGGATTCTTTGTGCCAGGTTTGTGTGAAATTGGTGCAACAGTTCTTTAGAAGAAGATGAGAAGAAGGTGAAACGTTTACGACGACGAACAATGGACAAATTTTGATCAGAAAAGCTCACTTGAGCCTTCGGCTCAGGTGAGCTAATAAATAATACATATTCAAGAATAAAGAAATGTTTTTAATCCATGGATGCGCTACAAAAAAGCTCGGTTAACAATTAGAGTTAAAGTTTAACCAGAAAGCAGTTTGAGATAAATTCGAGTTTCGCCGTTTTCCTCGGTTCTATTTGTAACCAAGAAGTGCGAGCCTGCAGGGTACACCCTCTCTTCTTCTTCATACATAGCAAACTTCTCTATGTTTCGTGGTTGCCATCGACAAGTGCATTTATTATCAACTATAAAAATTGTAGGATAGGTACAGATTTCCTCCTCAGGTTCGCACGTTGGAAATGGTATTGCCTTTTCAAAAGCCACGGAACTGGACACGAAGGAGAGCCACGTGAACTTCACTCCCTTTTGGTATTTTTCTTGGTGGATTTTTGATAGTAGCATTTTCCGATATGTTGTCGTGGATTCTTTGCCCAGTTTGTCCCAAAACATAAGGAGTAGATGGTAAACCAGTATATATGGCCCCAAGGCCAAATCTCCAGAAGTAGGTTTAAATTCATGCGCTCTTTCGCGTCTGAGCGCTGTGTTAACGACATCATACAACCTTGTTTCTTCTTGGGTATAAACATTAATGATAGCCTTAAAAAACTCTTCGCGACTTTCACAATTGTTTATTTTCCTACTGAAATCATAAGACGATAGATACACAGATTCACACAGCTTGTCTCGGACAGTTCTCCACCTTGTGGTAGTATTCATTGACACAAAGATGTCCTCCAAGACATCAATTGTTGGTTTCGAGGGATCAATTCTTGATGAGTGAAAAGTATTTTTGTACGCGGCTAGAGTTATCTGAATCAGAGCTGGTACATCGTGGCGTGGATGAAACGTATCAACCTCCTGGTTTTCTATTCCGCAGACAAAGTTGTGCAATAGCTTGGAAACCTCAGCATACATGAATTTTTCGGCTATTTCGAAAGCTGTGAGTCCCCCGTCATCTCCGATCTCGGATTTACCTTTTTTTGCCTTGCCATATGTATCAATGGTAGGCATCTGCAGAAGCTTTGTGACGACTTCGGTGTTATTCCACCAGACGGCCTGCTGCAACACGGTCCAGCGCCGGTTTTCAGGACAACAATTTATCAGAGAGGGTTTTCTCTCGAGGATTTCCCACACTTTTCCCCACCTGCCGAACTTTGCCGATTCTAAAAGTAACGCCAGGTCCTCATGATTCTGTTCAATAGAGTTCAAGTCCATCCTAGAATAATTGTTTCCCATATTTTCAAGTTATTCAGAAACTTGCACTTGCGATTTTTCTTTGTTCCATTACAATGTTACTAATATTATTTTCCCAGACATCCGAAAGCGAAAATAAACCGGCATTATGTTAAGCATTGATTGGCCAGTTAGTACGAAAGCCTATTTGTATCATTTATGTTATACTGAAAATGAAATGAAAGGCGAAATAACGCCAAAAAGGCGTAATAGGAGTTAAAATGCGGAAAAGGGGCACTATAGCGCACGACAGGTGCAATAAGCTTTTTTTGTTAACAACGGAGGAGTAATGGGGTCTACACTTTTTATAACTTATACATTCATATAATTTTTTTCCTCTTTTTAACATATATTTACTATTTTTATTCATACAAATATTTCGTATTGTTTTGAATTAAGTTTACATTAATTAAATCACCTTATTGTAGTTGGTCAGTTTTCTTGATATCCGCAGTATCGATATAACAAAATATGGAGTTTAAGAAAATAATCTATAAGAATGAGCTTTAGACATATCGAGAAAGAAATTTTGAACACAAACAATAAAAATTCATACATTATAGTTATATCGACATGAATGTGTTTTCATTTCTTGGGAATATATTGCGAAAGTATTGGTATCGAATTAACTTTGCGGGCGCGGGAATTCTAGTTGTACGTCACCTCACTCTGAATCTATTCTAGCAAGCACATGTAGACAGACATTGACAGATAATGTGGAATCCGTGTAGGCTCAGTGAAATCCGTGTAGGCTCAATCTTAATCCCCTCATCCGCGTAAAATATAAATCCACAAGGAATCATGAGAAATAGAATTAATTCATTAATCAAACAAGTAATTCCATTTTGAAATGCTTCAAGACCGCGAAATACGAGTTTGGAGGCAAATGGGTGGAACAAGCCTCATCGTTCGGAAACGTTTTTAACAATGGATATATACCTTTTAATTCGCGTGGTGAAAAGACTCGCATAAAATCATGAGGATGAGAAAATGCAACGCTAATGAAATTAACAATCTAAACGTCATATTTCTAAACAGAAAGCAGCGAAAGTCATGAAATTCAATAAAGTGATTTTAATATAAAAATAAAAAGATTCCTTTAAACATATTTGCATAGATAAGATGTCACAGTACTTTATATTTGAAAATACAATAAAGATGACAGTTAATAAGTTGAAACCCAACAACTATACGCTATTCGTTTCCGTATTTTTCCGCGTTATTGTGTTTTAAAGCACGGCATTTTAATGCCTTTTAGAAAGCCGTTATAATGCCTTTTTCTGCATTATGAATTCCTTTATTTGCTTTATTACGCCGTTTGGAAAGGCGTTTAAACGCCTTTTAGAAAGACGGTTATAACACCTAGCTTTTTCGCCTTATAACGCCATTTGGAAATGCGTTATAATGTCTTTATTCGCGTTATATAACGCCATTACAGTACAGGCGTTACTTTGCTTTTTTGCGTTATTACGCGTTTTCTTTTATTTTTCAGTGATATAAATGATACTAATACTAGTAGGCTTTCGTAAGTTAGAGACCCGTTCTGGAACTTTTAAAAGCAAAAGGCATTGCTGAGTTTCCGACACACAATTAGTGAGTGCAATTCTTGGTAAAGCACCGACCAAGGCGTGTGTACTTGACCTGTTCCCAACGTCGATTTTTAAAAAATAGAACTTGTAACTATCATCTCCGAAATATTGGAATTAAGATTTAAGGGATTCATCTGAACAAAAGCTTGTGAGACACTTGTAATTTCCTTAGTTACTTCAATACTCGACTATGGAAATAGTACTTTTTGGCATAAACAAAAGTTCCATGGATGGATTACAGAAAATCTAAAATACTGAAGCTCGATTTGTGATAAAGAAAAGAAAAAGAGATCATATCACCACTATTCTCGCTGACTTGCACTGGCTTCCAGTATAATTCTGTCCTAAATACAAAATCCTTGTATATATACGTACCTAGGATTTGGTCCAGAGAATCTAAAGGAACTGGTTACTATATCCGCAAGATATACCGGGCTCTATGACTCGACAGAATTTTGCCACTGACTTTACTGAGGGTGCGCACTAGAACATTTGGTGAAAGAGGCTCCCTATTTATGGACCAGTCTTCCAGTGTGTATTCGTTCAATGTTTTAAAAGACAATTGAAAACCTTTTTATAAACTAGCCATTGATTAACGTTTAAGATTTATATTTCTGGTAATTTTGCCTAATTTTTTAATGATTTTTTATTATCCATATTTTCATTGGTGTAAATTAATTTCTAAATATTTCGACTATTTATTTTATACCTTTTTATTTGTTTTATAGCTACTCATTTTATGTTTTGTCATGTCCATTTAATCTAAAGCGCTTTAGAGTGATAATTTTATCATATAGGGCGCTATAAAAATTATTTATTATTTTATTATATTATTATTATCATATACGTAACTTTCGTTACAATTAACGCGCAAAAATACTGTAGTATCTAATGACTATTCGCATAACGTTTAATAAATTTCCGTTTCCTAATGACAAATTTACACGTGTGGTGGGTGGGTGGGGAGGGACAAAAAGTCCCGACAAGCAAAAAAGTATCTAATTTCATTGTCATTTTCGAGGTTTACTTACTGTCCTCTCCCAAAACTTGTCTTGGTAATAGATTCAAAATTCAGGCCAGCCTCTGGTCGGTGTATATTTGAATGAATATTAATGGTTCTTTAACGTACGGCACCTGCTATGTACCGGTACATAGAATACTTGTAGCTTGTTGTGACCCTAGACTCGGTTATGTAGTGATTGAAGACTTATCTAATGCACTGGCCCACTGATAATTATGCGGAATGGAGAAACTTCACAGTTACATGTATTTGAATATTGTGTATTAATAAAATGTCTTTTAGCACATACAATAATTGTAATCAAAACTTTGAATTCCATTGCAATCAAAAATGTTAGCATGGAATATATATTTACATATCAGCCAATGAAAAAGTGAGTTATGTTCTAAGTAAGTTAGATCATATTTAAAAGTAAAAGAAGGGGTTCGGTGGCTTCGCTCCCTCCGCCCCCTTCTTAATCGCGTAAATTTAATTTAATTTTATCTAACTATTACTTAGCAAAACCAGGAACTTTTTATAACTTATCTATGTAAACATGTAGTTCACCAATTATAAAAAGTTGAAAGAGAATTGTAGAGAATTGTAGATCCACATAAAGTCAGACAAATGTTGTTGATCTATAAGTATCTTCGCCAATGACTTTAAAAATAACGTGAATTTAATAAGTTTGAATTTTCCAGGGAATCTGGACCACCTAACCCCCCCCCCCCCCCAAACCCGTATGCCATTCTGCCATCTTATTTTTACAATGAGACTTTTTTCAGTTTTCATTTTATTTGTACCAAGTACATTATTCTACATGCTTTAGTTAAACATAACTTCTGCTATATATAGTTAAAGCATCCCCCACCAAACATTACTGAAAACAATTAAACTATATAAAAGAAATGATGCTTATATATTCACACATGTGCCTTAGGAAATAGATTTAAGGACAGACAACACGTTCCTCAAGCATCTTTTTTGTATCTCCTCGTAATAAAGAGTTCCAATAAAAATAATCTGGGCTTTCATCCCTTTCTGTGCTCCTCTATGATTGGAGAACAATTTGTAATTTGTTTTTGTAAAAAGTCGCAGTAAAAATGGAAAAAGTTATATAAATTTGAGGAACGTGTCTGACCTTAACCTATAAAAGGGCACCTGTTTAAACTTTATACACATATAATTTATTTTCAGCCCCTAACACCAGAGCCGAGTTTCCAGTTCTGTTCCCCCAGTTCTCAGAATACAACACAACAGGTACACTAGTTGATGAACACTGCACCGGAGAGGGAATGGTTCTGAGGAGTTTCCCCGAATTCTTACACCAAAACCTGGTGTATCCTTCCAAATCACCTGAAACAAATCAACAGATAATTAAGTACACATAATAACAATATTTCTTTATTCAGTGAAATTACTTTATTTCTTGTAAAAAAGAAAGCATATTTTTTTGCATGTGTTTGAGTGTATGTTATTTGCTAGGTAGACTAATTCACAAATGTCTGATGAATATATTAAGAACCCTTTGTTGTACAAACATCAAACTTTGAAATTTTCAAAAGGTATAAAATCAGCAGTAAGAGAGAATATGCAGAAAAATTCCTAATGTATACTAAAATTCACACCTTACAATATTGAAAACGCATTTAAACTAAATATTCAGGCAATGATGTCATGCTACAATACAAATCTTTGGGTTTATTGTTTACATTAATTTAAAGAATAAACAGAACTTACATCCATACACTAATTTCTCTGCATCATCCATGTAAACTGGGATTCTAGTTCCCTTATTCTTCATTCCTGTGTACTCAACTAAAACTTTCTTCATTCTCAGGTCCCATAAAAATGCCTTCAATGAAACGAATTTTTTTTACAAACAAAATTACAGATTTATATTATGTTACTTTATCAAACAATTGAGAAATAAATCTGCCAATTTATACACACGTTTCCGAGAGCATCACTGGCTAGAAGATGGATGTCATCCCATGTTAACTGCAAACTTGTTACGATTCCTGTCATTTTCGGCTGGCTCAGTGTCTGATTAGTATGACTGCGAGTGTCGTGGGAGAAAATAAATCCCTTTGTGTTCCCACAGTAGAGGGTGCTTGGGATCTGCAGAAAAAAATTGTATGTATCAGTTACTGGTAATATGTTTTCAATTCATATATACAAATGTACTACAGTACAAGGTATTCAGTCTTGAATTGAAGCATGATTTTAAAAGCTGTAAAATAAAATCTGTCTTCTTGCCGTTCCAGATGGCCAATTTATCATAATATTTTAACTAAAGAATGAAAGCCACAAATATTGGTCCCCCATAAATGATGATTCCATAGTAACCCTTAAACAAATAGAAAACCAGGATATGATTTTATCAAAGACCTTTTCATGTTACAATTTAGAATTTCCTTGATAAGAGGACTTATTCAGATGCATTTAATAAATCAATCTACAAATAAATCATTAGGGGTCTGCCCAGTCTCCGAAGGTCCACTAGTCCGAAGGTTCATTAGTCCGAAGGCCCACTAGTCCGAAGGTTCATTAGTCTGAAGGCCCACTAGTCCGAAGGTTCGTTAGTCCGAAACTTGATGTACTAAATGTTGTAAAGGTTGAAATAATTTAAAGGGTCAGGTTTGATTCATCATTTTTCACCTTAAAAAGTTCTTGGAGGTTTAGAACACAGAACACTATGAATAGAGAGTACTACAATATGAATTGTTATCTTATATAGATCTGTAATATTATTTTCGTATACATGGATGTATACTGCAGGTACTAAGTTTTTTCTGGTATTCAGATTTCTCCCTCTTTAATTTGATTTTTGTTGCCCATGAACGTTATTTCCTGAATAAGAAATTAGGAATGATATATTTTCGAACTGAAGTTTCTCGAATAAGTTAAAATCATGAAGAATAAGAGTGATACAATTCTTGGATAACAGAGATGGAGTCATTGAAAAGGCACCACCTGTTTTGAAATAGGATTTAGAAAAATATCTCTCATATTCCTCCACCTTTCTCTCTCTCTCTCTCTCTCTCTCTCTCTCTCTCTCTCTCTCTCTCTCTCTCTCTCAAAACAAAATTAGAATTTTTTCTGTTTATTTTATAATCTACAATCTCGTATTTGTAAGCACATCAAATATTTTATAATATATACAGACGTATTGGAGAGTTGCAATAAAATGTTTTAGAATAACATCTTTTGGAATTAGAAAGATAATTTATCGAGTATGAATAACCTGTTGAATAAAAGCATCAAATTATCAAATAGATATTATGCTTTATCGAATAAAAATTGTAAGTTTAAGAATAAGAATGGCAAAGATTTTGAATAGAAATAACAGAAAAGTTTAACGATGGAACGTTTTACACGCCATACTAGTATTTAAATTACCTATTAAGTGCGTAATGAAATCATATTGAAACAAAACCTAATGGACTTACTCAATGAGTTTGTGTCTCCCACTTGATGTAAACGTTTATTTATCTCCTGCATAAGAAAGGAGGTAGGGGGTTGAGGTTGTAGTGCTTTAACAATCGCTTAAAAATAAAAATTAAGAAGGAGTCAGGAATGTTTTATTAAAAAGAAATCACTGTAAAATTAACGATATCTGAAAATGCATCAACAGAATGATATTCAAACGAACGAACGGACAGTGCTATGTTAATATTCTCCATTTAGAGTAAAAGCGGGGGACAATACATGTATATAACATTAAAACAAAATGAATCCAAAAGAATCTACATGAACTCAAGTCGAAAAGATAAATAAATAAAATTTAAAGAAAAGTGAAAACAAATGAATAACAAATGTACAAATTTTAAAGGAGGAGGGTTAAAACGTAGTAATGAATGTACTTTGAGACTCTTGGGGTCTTGGAGAAATGATACTTGTATACACGTACGTAATTTGCAGTAAATTAAATCCAAAGCATACACTTAAATTTTTGGTTTTAAAAAATAAATTAATATTAACTGGTTAAAATCGAATGATGTTTGCTACTTGTTGCATTTAATTTGATTATGACGAATTCTTATGTGAAAAATTGTTGGATAAAATCAATTCCGAAAAGATTTCAAAAACCAATAACATGTAAATGTGATGCAATCGAACTAATGAACCTTCGAACTACTGGGCCTTCGGACTAATGTACCTTTGGATTAGTGGGCCTTTGGACTAAAGAACCTTCAGATTAGTAAGCCTTCGGGCTAATGAACCTTCGGATTAGTGGGCCTTCGGACTAGTGAACCTTCGGCTTAGTGGGCCTTTGGACTAATGAACCTTCTGACTACTGGACCTTGACCAATCATTACACTGTAATATGTAATCAGGTACATGTATAATGAATTGAACTTTGACACAAGGGTATCATACACATGAATTACTATTCATATTTAAGTTCAAGTTAATAGTTTACCTTATGACTGAAGACTGTACTTGAGACGTCGCCTCTGTGAGTCGAGATCTCCCAAAGTCGTCTCGTTTCCACCTCTATAAGGAGAGCACCTTTTTCACAACCAATACTGAACTTCCGGTAGTCTGGATCTAAGGCACAACACCAAACATACTGCTGACCAATGCTGTAAGAATTCGTTGTCCCACACAAACCTTCATTTGAAACCTGACAAATATGAGCTGTACAGCTTTCATTCCCAAAATACGGCCCTGTAGTATACAATAAATGAAGAGGCAGGGACTTTTTCCTCTCAGTCCAAAACATACTTGAAGCACTATTGCACAAATTGAGATTGGGTTTGTCAAAATCTATCACTATATCTCCGGTATTACTCACATCAATGTCTACCATATTAATACATTTGGCTAAACTACTGGAAAGACTCCACATTGATATTAGTTTATCATGCCTAGAGTTTAGTCCTATCACTTTTGGGTGTTCCAGAGTCCCATGAATCGACGGAACGTTAAAAGTCTGACTAGGATGATTTTCAATGCATGATATTCTCTTATGGATGAAATATCTTTGAAACTGAAGACTTGTTACACTTCCCATCTCCTGCTTGCTCATCAGTTCCAGGAAATGGTGTGAGTGCACTTTATCTGTTTGTTTTGTTAGGTTCTTAATTCTTTTTGTTTCCAGTGCCTTCTTCTCTATGTTCTGTTTTGTTATTGTATGTCCCAAGCTAGAGAATTGATTGGGCTGGATTTTGAAATATCTTTTCTTCTCTGTGTCATAATAGAACCCTGGTATTTGTATGAATGTTAAGAAAAATCTATGAAGCTACGAACACATAATTATGCAGTTTCTACGGTTTTTCTACGACTTGATTACTTGATCATAGTTTGTATCCCATTGAACTTTTCAAAACTTTTTTAATGATTTAGTTGAATTTAACAAAAAAACCCAGTTTTACCTAAAAGTTTGAATCGTAATATTTGCAATTCATTAATCCAATGGCCCATCTACCATATGTTTCCAATGGCACATCTAGCATGTTTACCTGTTTACCAAGAGTGCATGTACTATATATACACTGTACTCATGCACATATGTTAATATGCCATATATGCTACATGTATTCATAAGTCACTATCCATTTAAAGGATATCATGGTCTGTTCTTGTGTTGGAGCTGGAGGTCCCCTCCGCCTGATGTACGCCACTGCCTGATGATTCTCCAGAAGACGGTCTGAAATCTCTTTTTTTCCGCCATCGTTTCTTTCCTCTTCGACTGTGGGTTGGATTTTGGTCCCTTGCATCTTGAACCCTGCTTCCAGTTTTATTCCATCCATGTTGTGAGTGTCTTGGTTTCATTATTCATAGGCCTACCAATATTCGAATCTTCTTATATTCACTTAATATTATATTGCTCTACTTTCATTTTCTTTCTTAAAGTTTGCCGTTTCGCATTGATATTTTTTTATTCTCTGTGCGCAAGATAAAAAGGGACACACGCGCCCATCCCATTAAACTTTTTTTTTAAGTTGACTAATTTTGCACGACAGCGTACATTTATACAAATATTGGAAAAAATAATTCGAAGTGACTGAGGGTTTTATTTGTCGCGGTGGAAGGGGGGGGGGGGTGTACATCTATAGTAGGACTGTGTTTTGACGCGATCGAGTAAAACGACGTTCGCGTATGAGTACATTCATTCGTGTAACTTTTTTAAAAAGCTGCTTTCAAAAGTATTGTTTAGCTAATTAAATGTAAAACTATAATTTAAGGAAGGAGTCTTTTCTGGTTTTCGACTTGTCAAAAGTAAATTTGATTATATGTTCATTAAATGAAGATGAAAGGAAATTGAAATATCACATTTTTTATCTTTTTTACTATTGTACAACTTGGCATAGAAATAATAATCAAAGTTTAGATTCTAACAAGGACTATATTTTTGGTGGAACTCTGGCGTAGGAAAATATCACATGTTTTTTCATATTCAGAATTGCTATAGATTCATGAGTTTATTTAGCATTTTTAAAACAATAACATTAATGATGGATTTATTCAACTAATTTGAACTAATAATAAGATACTAGGGTTTAGAATATGTTTTTAAAACATGATTTGCCTAACAAATTACATTTTTATAAACTTTTTAAAGCGCTCATTCTATAAATAGATTTGTGTGAAAAAATCAATAAAATTGAATTTTCTCTCTTATTAAATGGTCAATATTTAGATTTTCTGTCAGTTTATATCTTTATGTATAGTCTTCATAATATGTAAAAATCAGAAATATTTTGTTATTGGAAGCATAGAAAAATAATCAAAATATCTTCAAAATTTATGAAAATTAGAGCCGGAAAATCAAATGCGGGCTAAGCAATATCAATTTTAGTTTAAATATTTATTTCAATTTAGTTGCATAAGCTGATAGACATTCTGATAATCTATCATTTCATTGAAGAATACAAACTTCATATATTAAACAGATGTCTACAAAACTGCAGATAACTACCTTTTATTTTTATCATCCTTTAAGTTGAGAAAAAAGGTAGTGACCTTGACCTCACCTTCATGCAAAAACAAGGTGATCAAATTTGATTAAACTGATAAAATCAGTTGGTGATATGATCTGTTTGACTGTGTAAAAATTTCACGAATTTCTTGTTATAAGAAGTATGTCTAATAACGAGAAGACTCCTTCCTTAAGTAAGTATTATTTATTTTTCTGAAATGCTAGCTCCATTTCCAAGAATAAGAAATTCTGTTACAAAAATACCGTGAAGAGGGTTTACATGTAAACCGTAATGAAAATATACATGTACAACTTTTCAAAACTTTCCTCAATATGATCTTGAATCTGCACTAGTGTCGAATGATGTAGCGCACCCATTACAGATGTCACATCAAGTTCCAGGGGACGACAATTGCCTGTACATGTATTACACATGTTATTGTACCATCTAGCTATTTATAGCAGATAAATTATCGATCTCACTTTTCATCATATCCGATCATATATAGACCTTTATTTAACGAGGCAATTGATAGAATATATATCAAAATTGAAAAATAGCTCAGAATTAAAACTTCAAAGACATAAAAAAAATGCTAAAAAAGCCATTATTACATGTATAAGAGCTTCTCGTTTGTTTGTTTGTTTGTTTGGTTTTTTTTTTGTCTGTGTGTGCGTGTCTTAGATGACCTTTTCTATTAAGCAGAGACGCGAGTTCTCATTGCTCAGCTGTTGCTTGAGACTTGTTTATTAAAATTATGCAAATTTTCCAAACCGAAACCAAAGCGCTCAACAATGGGAAATAAAAGTTGGCAGGACTTAACCAAAATGCAGTATACGTACACTCTGATGTTGAAATAGATAATGACTAGATAATTTTTTTTTAAATTTTACCCACGAAAAACGTTCAAAAAGTCCTTGAATTTTACACGTATTGATTTTGATTGGTTGGAACCCCCTTTTCCATATTGCTGGATCCGCCTCTGCATATTGAGTTTGAAATATCAAATAGTAGACCTAATGACTTATGATTCTATAAAAGGCCATATTCGTCAGCTATGAGTTTAAAAATCTAAGTGTCTTCAATATCAAACAAGAACACATCTTTGAACAAATTACTTGTTTAAATGTTAAGTGCAATTCTTAGGTAGTGAAAATTCTGAAAGTGATAAAAAATACATACATTTATCACATGTTTATCTCAATATGCGGTGGAATATCACTCATGTAATATTTTTTTGATATTCCACTGTGTGTTCTTACGCTGCATGACGTCATAATTTAACATTACGTAGTTTCAGGCGGATGATTAACGTAGAATGAGAAAGTAACAAAACAATTCAGTTGAAACGAGTAGAGTTGTAAATGTGAAGCTCTTAATGCTGTTTTAATTTTTTCTTACATGAATAAATAAGAATATGCTCGAAAATGAAATGTTTGTTTGTTAATCTTTAAGGAACTTTTTTCCGTGCGTAAAGTTGTTGACGTCTTGTAGTATATGTGTTGTGCGGTTCACAATTATAATTTTTATAGAAAGGATTGAGGTTAAACAAAATACGTGGTAAAACATGTGATAAAAAGAATCTCTCATGATTTGTGATGGTATATGATTTTTATCCAACTCGTTGTGTGTATTCTATCCCCTCGCCAAGGCTCGGGGATAGAAAACACACAACTCGTTAGATAAAAATCATATACCATCACAAATCATGAGATCCTATATATGTAATATTGGGCATATGAGAGTGTGTTGACAAAACGACCCTGCCTCCTCCCTTCTCCAAATTTTAGTACATTGGTGTGCATTATTATTTTCATGCATCCATGCGCTTTTCATGTTAATGAAAGGGTATCCCCACTCCCAAAATTTTAACATGCCCAGTCCATACGTGGATCTAGAAAGGATCAGGGATCGGGCCACTCTAAAGAACTTTAAATAAGTAAAATATTATGAAAGGCATTGGACCCACACCCACAGTTGGGAAATTGAGATACAGTAAGTATTTATTTATTGCTTATTATACTGACAGTGTGTACATATGACATTTATAACAAGAGGCCCATGGGCCACATCGCTCACCTGAGCAACAACAGACATAATAAAATCAGCTTTATAGAGTCATATACAAAATATCTGAACACTGTCGTATAATAGATCCAGCATAAAAAAAAATCCCCTGCATATTCTTATGTTTATCATTGACCCCCTTTGTAACAAGATGATTTCACAGTCATATCACATATTGAGCATTGCAGTTCTCGAGAAGATGATCAGACCTAAACAACTGTTTATATATGGACTATAAACCTACATCAAACTTTGAACC
>CM065923.1:18946800-19199300 GCA_033439105.1 Magallana nippona
CCCTAGTAAATAATGTCTGCAGCATTTCTTTGATCTTGGCAATAGCTGTAGTAGAAATGAAAATAATCACCACCTGCTTCTTAGATTCTGAAACGTTTGTTAATCTCTGATGTTAGAATTCTTTATTTTTTGCAGACTGGGGATGTACTAGTAGGTCAATATAGATGCTGAGTTTGTTTTTTTTGAGGCAGTAAATGGCTGACAAATTGCCCTGTAGACTGTAAAAAAAACAATTAATGTTTATCACTACTTTGATAATGTGCACTCATTTAAATTTTCCTTTTCAAATCATGTATGTTATTTTTCTTCGCAACAAAGTCGAAGGGATCGAGTAACTTGTGTTTTAAAGTAAGAAAGTTTGTCCATGTGTAACAGAAGTAATGATTGACATGAGGTTCAATGTTCTCTTGTGAAGGGATTCTACGCTTATGGTGCCCATGTTCAAAATTAAAATTCACACAATATCATAAATACTTTCAGGGACTAACCTAGACCCAAAATGTAGTGACACTTCACTTTTCTTTCAAAGCAAATTTGAAAGAAGTCTAGAAGATCAGGGAGACATGATGCGCAAGTCCACTAGCCCTAATGTCTAGGGCATGTGTCTCATGATTGTCTGTGTCTAGTTCATTTTGTGATTAGGCAGGTCGATTTCCAGGCACACTTGTCTGATCAGCAAGAGAATCTTTTTACCTTTATAGAATATTGTGAATATTATTTTTAAAAAATTAATATTCCACAGAATTTTTAGCCACTAGCTGTCATAGTTTTGAAATGCTGCCATCAGGGTTCAAAAGGGTTCAGTCTCTTTTCACTATAGATATTGTTAATTGACAATGGTGATCAAGACTAAGTTGCATACAGTAATACTGTGTTTGCCAATTGTTTAGTAAAGCATTTTGATTAGCTAATGCACTAATTTTTTTATGGAGTTAAACAAGCATTAACGAGAGTGAAAACTTTTGATTGTACATGTCATAAAAAAAGAATGACGTTAAAACACAAACTTTATTGACATATATTTCTTAAAAAAGAAACTCAACAAAAGAAGGTGTGAACATCAAACAAAATGCATAATTTGCACTAAAGTTAGAATCTAAAATATCTGTTTTATGGGCTTCATTTGCCGATAAAACTCGGTTTGCGACTGTTAAATCAACATTAATGGTTGCCAATAGCAAATGAGAAGACTTTATTCCCTAATTGTTTTGATTTACAAATTAATGTTAAATAACAATATCGATATATTTTTTAGCACTACAAAATTCCTTATATATGTTCAGATATGGGCAAGTTAATTAGGAATTCTGACAAGTAACGTTACATTAATGGGGTTGGAAACTTGATGGATGGACAAGTGGATATATTTCATGATCAGTTACTGGTAATATTGAGGACTGGTAAAGACTTTTTTTTTCTCAAAAGTAGATAATGAAAATGTTGGGTCTAGAAATATATATTGCTGTTGGGTCTAAGACTCTTGGATATGTGTATGTATCACAGTATTATTGGGTCATAAACATGTGACAGGAAGTGGCATGAAAAAGAAAATGGAAGAAGAAAATCTCCTTGTAGCTCTCCTTGTAACGGAAATAATATCATCCATTTTCTTGCTTTTCATTTGTGTAGTTATCTTCTATGTTAGTGTGAGGTGGACAAGGTTATTCCTTTCATGGAATACAGACATGCAATAAAGAAAGGTATATGTATCACTATTAAATGTCTTAGTATTCTGTCTATGCATCTGAATGCTTTTCCATGCCCTAATGTTCATCTGATGTTTTTTCACATAATTGCCTAGAGCATCAGGCAAGTTAAGGATAACTTTTTCTATAGTGTGAAACTAAAGATTGAAAGCTAGACAACTAAATTTTGTGTGTGCAGATTGTTATATGCATTTTAACAACAGTTAGCAGAAACAATTTTACTGATGCAAAATATTGATGTGTTACTTTCTTATCCTTTTCGCATGCATATTCCCTATACGGAGTGACATTTCCGTGTTAACTTTTTTTGAGTTGGCTAGCGAAGTGAGCGAGTCCTTGTTATCATAGCCGTTTCTGCGAAAATTTTGCACGACATTATTCATGCGCTAATGAAAATAATGCATGCATTAACCTCTTTTTGTTTGCGTGATTGCCAATTTATATATAGATATATTTAATACAATTGTATGTAATAATACATTTCTTACAAGAAAAATTTAATAATATACTGACCACATACTTGCTCATTCTTTAACCCAAAGTTCTTGGTCCAGGGGGAATAACAATTTTAAAATGAGTTGCAAAGCAATCTATTTATTGGTGCACAGTAAATAGTTGACAATTATTGTAAAACCATAACATAACATCCATGTTCTTGATATGATAAAGTAGGATGGTTGATGTGAAAGGCCCTATAGTGTGGTTTGAGATGTGTGACCCTATAGTTCAGATACATGTTCTAGACTCTTATTGCAAAACTTGACTCATCTTGTTTTTACTTGCTGACAGTATATCTGTATTTGGGATATGATTATGTATTGTAGAAATGAGAACTGATGAAACTCAGGGTGACCAAGGAGTTTTCAGCATCAGTGAGGAAAACCAAAGATATGTTTCAGCAGCCTGCACAGGAGAGCCTGGGCTCTACACCGAGAAAGATAGTGATGGCTCCAAGACAACCAATGAAACATTCATTGAGGATCTTGGCAATGGTAATGTATTTGATACGTTCATATGATTTACAATATTGTTTAACTATTAGGCCAGTAAAATCAGCGAAAATGTCCAGGTGTTGATGCTAAGCAATTGGTTGTGTCTTAAATGTAACCCCATATTATAGGGTCCATGTTCTTGACAGAATGGAGTAGTATTGGTATTTGATAAATGTAAATGTAGGCCCTATAGTTGGTGTGACATGTGTGACCCTATAGTTCAGATACATGTTCTAGACTCTTTTTTATTGCAAAACCTGACTCATTTTGTTTTAACTTGCTGACAGTATATCTGTATTTGGGATATGATTATGTATTGTAGAAATGAGAACTGATGAAACTCAGGGTGACCAAGGAGTTTTCAGCATCAGTGAGGAAAACCAAAGATATGTTTCAGCAACCTGCACAGGAGAGCCTGGGCTCTACACCGAGAAAGATAGTGATGGCTCCAAGACAACCAATGAAACATTCATTGAGGATCTTGGCAATGGTAATGTATTTGATATGTTCATATGATTTACAATATTGTTTAACTATTATGCCATTATTTTCAGCAAAAAATGTCCAGGTGTTGATGCTTAACAATTGGTTGTGTCTTAAATGTAACCCCATATTATAGGGTCCATATTCTTGACAGTCTGGAGTAGTATTGGTATTGATAAATGTAGGCCCTATAGTGTGGTGTGACATGTGTGACCCTATAGTTCAGATACATGTTCTAGACTCTTTTTTATTGCAAAACTTGACTCATTTTTCAAACTTGCTGAAATTTTATCTGTATTTGGGATATGATTATGTATTGTAGAAATGAAAACTGATGAAACTCAGGGTGACCAAGGAGTTTTCAGCATCAGTGAGGAAAACCAAAGATATGAACCAGCAACCTGCACAGGAGAGCCTGGGCTCTACACCGAGAAAGATAGTCATGGCTCTAGGACAACCAATGAAACATTCATTGAGGATTTTGGCAATGGTAATGATTTGATACATTCATATGATTTACAATATTGTTTAAATTTTATGCCATTATTTTCAAGAAAAATGTCCAGGTGTTGATGCTTAGCAATTAGTTGTGTCTTAAATGTAACCCCATATTATAGGGTCCATGTTCTTGACAGTTTGGAGTAGTATTGGTATTGATAAATGTAGGCCCTATAGTGTGGTGTGACATGTGTGACCCTATAGTTCAGATACATGTTCTAGACTCTTTTTTATTGCAAAACTTGACTCATTTTTCAAACTTGCTGACAGTATATCTGTATTTGGGATATGATTATGTATTGTAGAAATGAGAACTGATGAAACTCAGGGTGACCAAGGAGTTTTCAGCATCAGTGAGGAAAACCAAAGATATGTTTCAGCAACCTGCACAGGAGAGCCTGGGCTCTACACCGAGAAAGATAGTGATGGCTCCAAGACAACCAATGAAACATTCATTGAGGATCTTGGCAATGGTAATGTATTTGATATGTTCATATGATTTACAATATTGTTTAACTATTATGCCATTATTTTCAGCAAAAAATGTCCAGGTGTTGATGCTTAACAATTGGTTGTGTCTTAAATGTAACCACATATTATAGGATCCATGTTCTTGACAGTTTGGAGTAGTATTGGTATTGATAAATGTAGGCCCTATAGTGTGGTGTGACATGTGTGACCCTATAGTTCAGATACATGTTCTAGACTCTTTTTTATTGCAAAACTTGACTCATTTTTCAAACTTGCTGAAATTTTATCTGTATTTGGGATATGATTATGTACTGTAGAAATGAAAACTGATGAAACTCAGGGTGACCAAGGAGTTTTCAGCATCAGTGAGGAAAACCAAAGATATGAACCAGCAACCTGCACAGGAGAGCCTGGGCTCTACACCGAGAAAGATAGTGATGGCTCCAAGACAACCAATGAAACATTCATTGAGGATCTTGGCAATGGTAATGTATTTGATATGTTCATATGATTTACAATATTGTTTAACTATTATGCCATTATTTTCAGCAAAAAATGTCCAGGTGTTGATGCTTAACAATTGGTTGTGTCTTAAATGTAACCCCATATTATAGGGTCCATATTCTTGACAGTCTGGAGTAGTATTGGTATTGATAAATGTAGGCCCTATAGTGTGGTGTGACATGTGTGACCCTATAGTTCAGATACATGTTCTAGACTCTTTTTTATTGCAAAACTTGACTCATTTTTCAAACTTGCTGAAATTTTATCTGTATTTGGGATATGATTATGTATTGTAGAAATGAAAACTGATGAAACTCAGGGTGACCAAGGAGTTTTCAGCATCAGTGAGGAAAACCAAAGATATGAACCAGCAACCTGCACAGGAGAGCCTGGGCTCTACACCGAGAAAGATAGTCATGGCTCTAGGACAACCAATGAAACATTCATTGAGGATTTTGGCAATGGTAATGATTTGATACATTCATATGATTTACAATATTGTTTAAATTTTATGCCATTATTTTCAAGAAAAATGTCCAGGTGTTGATGCTTAGCAATTAGTTGTGTCTTAAATGTAACCCCATATTATAGGGTCCATGTTCTTGACAGTTTGGAGTAGTATTGGTATTGATAAATGTAGGCCCTATAGTGTGGTGTGACATGTGTGACCCTATAGTTCAGATACATGTTCTAGACTCTTTTTTATTGCAAAACTTGACTCATTTTTCAAACTTGCTGACAGTATATCTGTATTTGGGATATGATTATGTATTGTAGAAATGAGAACTGATGAAACTCAGGGTGACCAAGGAGTTTTCAGCATCAGTGAGGAAAACCAAAGATATGTTTCAGCAACCTGCACAGGAGAGCCTGGGCTCTACACCGAGAAAGATAGTGATGGCTCCAAGACAACCAATGAAACATTCATTGAGGATCTTGGCAATGGTAATGTATTTGATATGTTCATATGATTTACAATATTGTTTAACTATTATGCCATTATTTTCAGCAAAAAATGTCCAGGTGTTGATGCTTAACAATTGGTTGTGTCTTAAATGTAACCACATATTATAGGATCCATGTTCTTGACAGTTTGGAGTAGTATTGGTATTGATAAATGTAGGCCCTATAGTGTGGTGTGACATGTGTGACCCTATAGTTCAGATACATGTTCTAGACTCTTTTTTATTGCAAAACTTGACTCATTTTTCAAACTTGCTGAAATTTTATCTGTATTTGGGATATGATTATGTATTGTAGAAATGAAAACTGATGAAACTCAGGGTGACCAAGGAGTTTTCAGCATCAGTGAGGAAAACCAAAGATATGAACCAGCAACCTGCACAGGAGAGCCTGGGCTCTACACCGAGAAAGATAGTCATGGCTCTAGGACAACCAATGAAACATTCATTGAGGATCTTGGCAATGGTAATGTATTTGATACATTCATATGATTTACAATATTGTTTAACTATTATGCCATTATTTTCAAGAAAAATGTCCAGGTGTTGATGCTTAGCAATTGGTTGTGTCTTAAATGTAACTCCATATTTTAGGGTCCATGTTCTTGACAGAATGGAGTAGTACATTTATTGGTATTGATAAATGTAGGCCCTATAGTGTGGTGTGACATGTGTGACCCAATAGTTCAGATACATGTTCTAGACTCTTTTTTATTGCAAAACTTGACTCATTTTGTTTAAACTTGCAGACAGTATATCTGTATTTGGAATATGATTATGTATTGTAGAAATGAGAACTGATGAAACTCAGGGTGACCAAGGAGTTTTCAGCATCAGTGAGGAAAACCAAAGATATGTTTCAGCAACCTGCACAGGAGAGCCTGGGCTCTACACCGAGAAAGATAGTGATGGCTCCAAGACAACCAATGAAACATTCATTGAGGATCTTGGCAATGGTAATGTATTTGATATGTTCATATGATTTACAATATTGTTTAACTATTATGCCATTATTTTCAGCAAAAAATGTCCAGGTGTTGATGCTTAACAATTGGTTGTGTCTTAAATGTAACCCCATATTATAGGGTCCATGTTCTTGACAGTTTGGAGTAGTATTGGTATTTGATAAATGTAGGCCCTATAGTGTGGTGTGACATATGTGACCCAATAGTTCAGATACATGTTCTAGACTCTTTTTAATTGCAAAACTTGACTCATTTTTCAAACTTGCTGAAATTTTATCTGTATTTGGGATATGATTATGTATTGTAGAAATGAGAACTGATGAAACTCAGGGTGACCAAGGAGTTTTCAGCATCAGTGAGGAAAACCAAAGATATGTTTCAGCAACCTGCACAGGAGAGCCTGGGCTCTACACCGAGAAAGATAGTGATGGCTCCAAGACAACCAATGAAACATTCATTGAGGATCTTGGCAATGGTAATGTATTTGATATGTTCATATGATTTACAATATTGTTTAACTATTATGCCATTATTTTCAGCAAAAAATGTCCAGGTGTTGATGCTTAACAATTGGTTGTGTCTTAAATGTAACCACATATTATAGGATCCATGTTCTTGACAGTTTGGAGTAGTATTGGTATTGATAAATGTAGGCCCTATAGTGTGGTGTGACATGTGTGACCCTATAGTTCAGATACATGTTCTAGACTCTTTTTTATTGCAAAACTTGACTCATTTTTCAAACTTGCTGAAATTTTATCTGTATTTGGGATATGATTATGTATTGTAGAAATGAGAACTGATGAAACTCAGGGTGACCAAGGAGTTTTCAGCATCAGTGAGGAAAACCAAAGATATGTTTCAGCAACCTGCACAGGAGAGCCTGGGCTCTACACCGAGAAAGATAGTGATGGCTCCAAGACAACCAATGAAACATTCATTGAGGATCTTGGCAATGGTAATGTATTTGATATGTTCATATGATTTACAATATTGTTTAACTATTATGCCATTATTTTCAGCAAAAAATGTCCAGGTGTTGATGCTTAACAATTGGTTGTGTCTTAAATGTAACCACATATTATAGGATCCATGTTCTTGACAGTTTGGAGTAGTATTGGTATTGATAAATGTAGGCCCTATAGTGTGGTGTGACATGTGTGACCCTATAGTTCAGATACATGTTCTAGACTCTTTTTTATTGCAAAACTTGACTCATTTTTCAAACTTGCTGAAATTTTATCTGTATTTGGGATATGATTATGTATTGTAGAAATGAAAACTGATGAAACTCAGGGTGACCAAGGAGTTTTCAGCATCAGTGAGGAAAACCAAAGATATGTTTCAGCAACCTGCACAGGAGAGCCTGGGCTCTACACCGAGAAAGATAGTCATGGCTCTAGGACAACCAATGAAACATTCATTGAGGATTTTGGCAATGGTAATGATTTGATACATTCATATGATTTACAATATTGTTTAACTATTATGCCATTATTTTCAAGAAAAATGTCCAGGTGTTGATGCTTAGCAATTAGTTGTGTCTTAAATGTAACCCCATATTATAGGGTCCATGTTCTTGACAGTTTGGAGTAGTATTGGTATTGATAAATGTAGGCCCTATAGTGTGGTGTGACATGTGTGACCTTATAGTTCAGATACATGTTCTAGACTCTTTTTTATTGCAAAACCTGACTCATTTTGTTTTAACTTGCTGATAGTATATCTGTATTTGGGATATGATTATGTATTGTAGAAATGAGAACTGATGAAACTCAGGGTGACCAAGGAGTTTTCAGCATCAGTGAGGAAAACCAAAGATATGTTTCAGCAACCTGCACAGGAGAGCCTGGGCTCTACACCGAGAAAGATAGTGATGGCTCCAAGACAACCAATGAAACATTCATTGAGGATCTTGGCAATGGTAATGTATTTGATATGTTCATATGATTTACAATATTGTTTAACTATTATGCCATTATTTTCAGCAAAAAATGTCCAGGTGTTGATGCTTAACAATTGGTTGTGTCTTAAATGTAACCACATATTATAGGATCCATGTTCTTGACAGTTTGGAGTAGTATTGGTATTGATAAATGTAGGCCCTATAGTGTGGTGTGACATGTGTGACCCTATAGTTCAGATACATGTTCTAGACTCTTTTTTATTGCAAAACTTGACTCATTTTTCAAACTTGCTGAAATTTTATCTGTATTTGGGATATGATTATTATTGTAGAAATGAAAACTGATGAAACTCAGGGTGACCAAGGAGTTTTCAGCATCAGTGAGGAAAACCAAAGATATGAACCAGCAACCTGCACAGGAGAGCCTGGGCTCTACACCGAGAAAGATAGTCATGGCTCTAGGACAACCAATGAAACATTCATTGAGGATCTTGGCAATGGTAATGTATTTGATATGTTCATATGATTTACAATATTGTTTAACTATTATGCCATTATTTTCAGCAAAAAATGTCCAGGTGTTGATGCTTAACAATTGGTTGTGTCTTAAATGTAACCACATATTATAGGATCCATGTTCTTGACAGTTTGGAGTAGTATTGGTATTGATAAATGTAGGCCCTATAGTGTGGTGTGACATGTGTGACCCTATAGTTCAGATACATGTTCTAGACTCTTTTTTATTGCAAAACTTGACTCATTTTTCAAACTTGCTGAAATTTTATCTGTATTTGGGATATGATTATGTATTGTAGAAATGAAAACTGATGAAACTCAGGGTGACCAAGGAGTTTTCAGCATCAGTGAGGAAAACCAAAGATATGTTTCAGCAACCTGCACAGGAGAGCCTGGGCTCTACACCGAGAAAGATAGTCATGGCTCTAGGACAACCAATGAAACATTCATTGAGGATTTTTGCAATGGTAATGATTTGATACATTCATATGATTTACAATATTGTTTAACTATTATGCCATTATTTTCAAGAAAAATGTCCAGGTGTTGATGCTTAGCAATTAGTTGTGTCTTAAATGTAACCCCATATTATAGGGTCCATGTTCTTGACAGTTTGGAGTAGTATTGGTATTGATAAATGTAGGCCCTATAGTGTGGTGTGACATGTGTGACCTTATAGTTCAGATACATGTTCTAGACTCTTTTTTATTGCAAAACCTGACTCATTTTGTTTTAACTTGCTGATAGTATATCTGTATTTGGGATATGATTATGTATTGTAGAAATGAGAACTGATGAAACTCAGGGTGACCAAGGAGTTTTCAGCATCAGTGAGGAAAACCAAAGATATGTTTCAGCAACCTGCACAGGAGAGCCTGGGCTCTACACCGAGAAAGATAGTGATGGCTCCAAGACAACCAATGAAACATTCATTGAGGATCTTGGCAATGGTAATGTATTTGATATGTTCATATGATTTACAATATTGTTTAACTATTATGCCATTATTTTCAGCAAAAAATGTCCAGGTGTTGATGCTTAACAATTGGTTGTGTCTTAAATGTAACCACATATTATAGGATCCATGTTCTTGACAGTTTGGAGTAGTATTGGTATTGATAAATGTAGGCCCTATAGTGTGGTGTGACATGTGTGACCCTATAGTTCAGATACATGTTCTAGACTCTTTTTTATTGCAAAACTTGACTCATTTTTCAAACTTGCTGAAATTTTATCTGTATTTGGGATATGATTATTATTGTAGAAATGAAAACTGATGAAACTCAGGGTGACCAAGGAGTTTTCAGCATCAGTGAGGAAAACCAAAGATATGAACCAGCAACCTGCACAGGAGAGCCTGGGCTCTACACCGAGAAAGATAGTCATGGCTCTAGGACAACCAATGAAACATTCATTGAGGATTTTGGCAATGGTAATGATTTGATACATTCATATGATTTACAATATTGTTTAACTATTATGCCATTATTTTCAAGAAAAATGTCCAGGTGTTGATGCTTAGCAATTGGTTGTGTCCTAAATGTAACTCCATATTTTAGGGTCCATGTTCTTGACAGAATGGAGTAGTACATTTATTGGTATTGATAAATGTAGGCCCTATAGTGTGGTGTGACATGTGTGACCCAATAGTTCAGATACATGTTCTAGACTCTTTTTTATTGCAAAACTTGACTCAGTTTGTTTAAACTTGCAGACAGTATATCTGTATTTGGAATATGATTATGTATTGTAGAAATGAGAACTGATGAAACTCAGGGTGACCAAGGAGTTTTCAGCATCAGTGAGGAAAACCAAAGATATGTTTCAGCAACCTGCACAGGAGAGCCTGGGCTCTACACCGAGAAAGATAGTGATGGCTCCAAGACAACCAATGAAACATTCATTGAGGATCTTGGCAATGGTAATGTATTTGATATGTTCATATGATTTACAATATTGTTTAACTATTATGCCATTATTTTCAGCAAAAAATGTCAGGTGTTGATGCTTAACAATTGGTTGTGTCTTAAATGTAACCCCATATTATAGGGTCCATGTTCTTGACAGTTTGGAGTAGTATTGGTATTTGATAAATGTAGACCCTATAGTGTGGTGTGACATATGTGACCCAATAGTTCAGATACATTTTCTAGACTCTTTTTAATTGCAAAACTTGACTCATTTTTCAAACTTGCTGAAATTTTATCTGTATTTGGGATATGATTATGTATTGTAGAAATGAGAACTGATGAAACTCAGGGTGACCAAGGAGTTTTCAGCATCAGTGAGGAAAACCAAAGATATGTTTCAGCAACCTGCACAGGAGAGTCTGGGCTCTACACAGAGAGAGATAGTCATGGCTCTCGGACAACCAATGAAACATTCATTGAGGATCTTGGCAATGGTAATATATTTGATACGTTCATATTATTTACAATATTGTTTAACTATTCGGCCATTAAAATCAGCAAAAATGTCCACATGTTGATGCTTAGCAATTGGTTGTGTCTTAAATGTAACCCCATATTATAGGGTCCATGTTCTTGACAGTTTGGAGTAGTATTGGTATTTGATAAATGTAAATGTAGGCCCTATAGTATGGTGTGACATGTGTGACCCAATAGTTCAGATACATGTTCTAGACTCTTTTTTATTGCAAAACTTGACTCATTTTGTTTTTACTTGCTGACAGTATATCTGTATCTATAAAAGTTTGCAGATAGGATCTTTAAATGTTACTTGTTTTAAAATCAGCAATATTTTGATTCAAAGAATACAGAGAGGCCACATTAGGGTGGCTAATTTTTTCAAAATTTCATCAATTCTGTTGGAATTTTGTCAAATTTGAGATACTTTACACTTTGTGATAAAGAGAGCACAAGCTTGCTTGAGATTTTTATGCACAAAAAGCATCTGATACTGTTGCATGAAATAAATAAATTTTGTAGGTAGGCAAGCAAAAATAAATATGTGCTATAGAATGATTGAAAATTAACATAAAAAAAAGAAAATTCGGAAATCAGCATATTTTATGACCTTCATGTGAGCTTTGTATACCCCATAGCTTGGAATAAATACTCAATTTTAAGAAGAATGAAAACAGCTTAGCAATGATGAGCTATTGTTCATGAAGACACCACAAATGAGGTCCCAAAAGGGGTCTTGGCATTTCTTATACTTTCAACACAGTGATTGTTTTCAGTGTTATTTGTCCCATAACAGACACATATTTTTTTAGATATTGAGATGTACCCAAGTGATGATGATGATGATAAGTCATACGTTCCAGATTCCGAAGCCTATTATTCTAGCTCTTCAGACTCTGTTCTGTACCCAGAGAATGAGGAATTAATCAAATGTAAGCTCAAGTGTTTAGCATGATTGCTGTACAGTAACAAAGACTATAGATTCAAATTGCAACTTTTATCCATGTTTTTAAAAATGTTTCTGTATTTGTGGTGTGGTTAACAATCTTTTTCAATGAAGCAATGTATTTATGTGATTTTAGGTAAAAAGCTTTCATTAAGGAGTAAAAAGAAACTTAAACTAGAAATGTCCAAGGAGAGGAGTCATTTTACAAATGGTTCCAAATCAGTAGATCATTCCAAGGAAAGTGTGCAGATAAATGAAGAATTGTCAAGTGAAGGTCAATCTGAGGACAGTGTCCAAATAAATGAAGAAGCATCAAGTGAAGGTACTGTCTTATCTTTGTGTCTCAAATACATGTATGTTGTCATTATCTTTCTTTTATGAATCTTTAGTTATGATATCTGAATTTGGGACTGCATGGTGCAGCATATGCGAGGTGAGAAAAAAACTGACTACTCTTCTTATGTGACACCTACATGTATGAAGTTCTAACCACTTGTCCTTTTATCATATATCAAAATGTTTTATCTATTTGATAATAATATGTATATTTCAACCTTGAGTATGTTTATGACCTAAAGTAGGAAATGTTCATTTTGCACTACAATTAAAATGTAATATATGGACTTACCTGGATGGTCAAGTGAATGCCTTGGGGCTAGTGTGGTAGTGTTCAGTGTTTTCCCCAGGCCATTTTTGCCTGGCGGTACAGCCATGCATTGAAGATCCCCCGCCATGCTTCCCGCTATGCATGTTTATTTCAAAGCAAAATTCTTTTTCCATTTATGAAACATCTTAACTGTAATTAGTAGATATAAAATTGTTGTTTCTCCGCTCTCAAACTCCATAAAACCACTTGCACCCGCAGTGACATGACTAGAAACATCGTATATTGTATGCCTATGAAAATGATTACATACATGTAAACGGGGAAGGGGACTGGTGTCAAGATATCACAGATACTTTCATATAAGCCCCCAATTTAAACAAGAAATATTAACTGCCCAGAATAAGTTGATCCAAGTTTACTGTAATTGTATGGACTTGTTCTGCATATTTCTTGTTCAACACCGATCTAAAAAAATCTCCTATATATAATATGTAGAAGAAGGAGTAGGACAGAAGTTGATGTTGAACTGCCTTGTGAATTTATATTTCTTGTGTTTTGTGAAAACTTGTGAGGACCAAACTCTTGAAAAACTGATTTTGAAAAAAAAAATGCTTTTAGTTTTGCCAGAAAAAAACCCAGAAAAATTCTATATTGAATTTACACAGATATTAAAATATAATTATGAATTGAAATGATACTTGTTGATATAGATTTCATGAAAATGCATCAATTATAGAACATATCATGTTGTACGTTTCATCATATCGTTATATTATTATTAGGCGCAGTGATTTCGAGCCGGCTTGGACGCTTTAATGCCGCACCGCACACTTACTCTGAAAAAATTCCCCCCATGCATCAATTTTCTGGGGAAAACACTGAGTGTTAATTGGTTGATTACGTAAGTGACACTACACCTTGCTTCCTTCAAAGGGTAGAGAGGTAATTTGAAACGGGTGAAAGTTACGTATATTAAACCGCTCTTTACTTAGAATATTTTGTGATTAAGAAAACAGAATATACTTTAATGTTTTTAAGGTGAAAATACGAATGAAATCATGATAGATTATCCTTACATGTTATAAATATAAACTTCCGGCCACTATAATTTTAGAACCAAAACTACCATAACAAAAATTTACGGATTTAAAACTTTCGATCTCTTGAACATTTGATATCTTGAAGTTTAATCATGGTCCCCTGAAGTTTGAGTTAACAAGATTCACCTGTAGCAAGATCTGCCTGTGCGGCTCAATTGCCAATTAGGGCCCTGTAATGTCCGTCTGTTCAGTCTTGTACAGCTAGAACTTTTGATGGGGGAATCATTGGAAGCTCATTCTTGGTACAAAGATTGTTTATGGCATGAGGTGCCTCTCGATCTTGACACAAGGTCATTTCTGCAAGTTTATTTTCACTGGCAGAAAAAGTACATATTTGCCTAGGCTTATTCATTTAAATGGAGAATCATTTGTCAAATTCATACTTCATAGGAAGACTTTCTTACCTGCAGGTGTGTCTTAAGCTTGACCCAAGCCATTCCTGCAAGTTTATCCCTATTTTTCTTGTATAACAGTATAACAGTTTAACTTGATGCTACTTTGTTTTAAAAAGGTTTGAAATGTGTATGTTGACATGCATCACAGATCTTGTAGTTGGAGTCAAAATATGTAGGCTGAAGATAAGTTTTCTACAGAAAATAGATAGATACAATAAGATATACAATTTCTTTTTAGGAATTCATTTGCATCTCAAAGCATTGCCGAAGCCTGGGTACAAGAAAAGATATGACAAGATTAACTTCTGTACTTTCTGCCACAAGGAAATGCATTCTAAAATATCCAGACATTTGCTTACCCATAAGAATGAACTGAAAATAATGGAAATTCAGATGCTACCAAAAAAGTCGAAGATGAGAGGGATGCTATTCTTAGAATTGATCAATGAGGGAAACTATAAACATAACATTGAAGTTTTGAAAAATGGTGGTATATTTATAACAGCAAGACGAGAAAGTCCAGATTCGTTAAATCATTCACCTGATGAATATCTTCCTTGTGAGTTTTGTAAGGGTTTCTTCTTGAAGAATCTTCTGTGGCACCATGCAAAAACTTGCAAATTAGGTTCCATAAAAAACGATGAAGATGATGATGATGAAAAGTTGGGAAAATCTTTTGTTAGGAAAGGAAGAACATTACTATATGGTTCACTCTTTGATGAAAATGAAAGTAATATTACCGGTACACATTTGTTAGAGAGAATGAATGATGGAGAAGAAAAAGAAATCATTAAGAAGGATCTTATAATTAAAAACTTTGCTTCAATTCAAGTTCAAGCTTTGGGAGAAGAAAGAATTCAGAAAAAAAATGACATGCATAGAGTGAGTTCAAATTGCAGAACCCTTGCACGTTTAGTAATCATGGCCCGTAAGGACATACCACTGCCATCATTGAATAAGCTACTGTCCCCAGAACATTTTGATAAAATTGTGAAATATGCAAGTCAGCTCTCTTCTGAGGTGCCATCTCTTGGCCCAAGACTTGGTCATCTTAAAGGTCATTGTATAATGGTAAAAAATGGCTATGCAGTAAGGAAAAATGACGAGACAATGTTGAATGCATCAAAAAACTTTAAGCATCTCTTTGATTCTGAATGGGGTTATAGAGTCAATGCACCATCAAGGAAAAGAAAGAGAGTGGCCAATTTAAACAAACCTTCCAAAATACCTAGCACGAGCGACTTGGTAAAATTCAGGGATTTCCTCATCTTTGAAATGAAAGAATCTGAGCAAATTGTGGAAAGTACTCAAGATCATTTAGCATGGAATCGGCTTGCTAAGGCCACTATGTGCCGTTTAATACTTTTCAACAAACGAAGGGTTGCAGAAGTGGAAGATTTACCTGTGGAGGACTTTCAGAAACGTCCCAAATGGACTTTGACTGAGGAATTTGAAGAGTCTCTGACAGATATGGAGAAAATCTTTGCTAAAAGGTAGGGGGGAATCTGATAATTTTTTTTTAATTAATCTAAATTCTTTAATTTATCACAGTACAAACTTAGGTCACAATCAAATTGGTAATTCAATTTTACACAGATGCATTATTATAAAAGAAAGACTAATTATAGTTTATAAGTTAGATACAGCTATATTTTGCACACAATATGGAGTTGACCTCACTTTTCTTTAAATCTGCATTTTCCTTAGTTTGTAATAAGATCATTTTTTTGTACGCTTATGCACTTATGCATAATTTGGTGATAATTTCTCATCTACCGTTAGGCCTAAGAAAAAAAATTGTTTGTTTCCGCTTTCCCGACCGACCCTAGCTTTTACCCCCCGACTCAAAACTTTAAGGATTTTTGATGGAAAAACGTTTATTTATCCGATTTGGAAAAAAATTACTCAAAATTTTGGTCACAAAAACGCTTGAAGCAGTTACTCTTCTCACATCAGTGTAACTCAAACATTTTGTTTCAAAATGGCTGTATGTTTCCATGTGTTGTAGATTTTAATAATGCTCTCATCGTTGGCAGAGGAAGTATCTGATATATAATATCATTTTTGTGTTTTCTTAAGACCAGCTTAATAGTCAGGAATGATATTAAAAGTATTTCTCATTTTATACCATTCAGCAGTGTCAGTATCTAACCGGCATGTATGGATACTGCAATATTAAAGGGGAAAAAAATATTTGAAAAATTAAAAAAAATTTCCGACCGACCGACCCTACTTTTTTTCAGCATGAAAGCGGGAACAAACCATTTTTTTTGTTAGGCCTTATATCCAATTTTTAAAATTTTAATTGTAAATTTTAAAGAAACTATTCAGATGTTCTCATCAAACTTCATACACTTACCGGTATACAAATTATCATGTTGCATTACTTATATACCCTCCAGGCATTCAAGTCTTATGGACATATTTTTAGTTTTGCCACCCGTTTATATCTTATACTTCGAGATTGTGAAATGTAAGCAACATCAGACTTTGTCTACAGTGTATTTGTGATATTTGTAAGGAGTATAGCCAAAGCAGATAACAATTGTATACAGAGATTTTTATTTTTGAACATAGTTTATTAATAATCTTTTTATTCTTGCAGGATGGATTTAGTCGAAGGTTTTGGGAAATCAAAAAAAAATATGAAGGCGTATATTCTTTTGACCCCTGATTCGAAAAGAGCATTAGAAGTTCTCACAAGATACAGATCTGCTGTTGGAGTTCGCCCAACAAACAAATACATGTTTGCAAGACAGCATGCCAATACACCATTATCAGGGACAACAGCAATGAAGCAATTATTGGGAAAATGTGAAGGATTAAAAAATCCTGAAAATATAACATCAACATCATTGAGAAAATACATTGCAACTGTATCCCAAGTAAGTACGATTAGCACTAGGTGTCCTCATGAAATACTATATGTCTCTTTTTTTCTTGCTTTCTCCATGCAGTTAGGTAAATTAATCTATTATGATTATTCCTAATAATATGATTCATTTAATTAAAATGCTTTTTTCAATAGATATTGGATATGACACAGGGAGAACTAAAATTACTTGCTAAACATCTGGGACATGATGTAAAAACACACAAGGAATACTATCAGTTGTCATCATCTGTGCTTGAGCTATCCAAGGTTAGAAGTGTTTTAGTTGTGACAACATTTAAAGAACTCATTTGCATATTTGTAATTGGATGACCTTGCTATCTAAATTTTCACCATGTGCTAGAGTGTTAATCTCTTAGAATTTTACCAACAAATGAAGAGTTCACTTAGGTGGTAGAATTATAAAGGTCCCCTGTACAGAAAAACTAAAACCTGTGCAGCATACATACAGTTATATATTATTGTGTAATAGGTACTCAAATTGTTTATAGCTGTGAATGGGTGGAAATAAAAAAAAAAAGGGGGGGGGGGGGTAAAAAGAACTGTATACAAGAGTCATTTAAGGTCAAGCTTCCCAAATGAAAAAAAGGTAATCCTGTAGAGCAGAAGCTCTATCAATCCTAGAAGATTATGAAATTGGAAGATCAAAAAGAGTGATGGCTAATATGGAATAATTAATCATACTTTAGTGGTAGCTTACATGTATATAATAAAAAGAGCATGTATTTTGACAATGTTGATAAGTTATATAGGTCATTAATTAATCTCTTGCAAGGTCCTTATGAAATACATGCATCTTTAAATGTTTTAGGTTGCTCGGATGCTTTATGCTGTGGAGAATGGTCAAGTCAATGCATGGGCAGGAAAGAAAATGAAAGACATACAGTTGGAAGGTACCGTAATTATTTTGTGAACAGTTTTATTTTTTCATACCTTCTTGTCTTTATTTACTAAGGACTATCCAGTGAAAATAATCTATGGGGATGGATCCCTATTTTATTTTTGTGTACTAAAGAGTCCAGGAAGATGATTACTTTATTACTGTTAATTCAGAAGTAGAAACTTTGAATTATGCTTTCTGGTTGCCTATGGTAATTGTTAAGTGGTCTCAGGAAAGTTCAATTTTATGCCAAATTTACCGGTTATGAAACTAATAAAGTCTAGGAACAATTCTTACATGCATGGAAACTCACAAAAAAGTTTATTAATGCCCCCCTTCGAAGAAGGGAGGGCATATTGCTTTGCTGCTGTCTGTCGGTCGGTCCACCAACAGTTTCCGTTCATTTTCTTCGCAGAGGATGAACATATTAAAATGAAATTTGGTATACAGGTTTATCACGATAATATCTAGGTCAAGTTTGATATTGGGTACGATCAAGCTATTTTCAACAGAGTTATGGCCCTTGGACATAGAAAAATTCCAGTTATTTGCAGTTTCCGCTCATTTTCTTCGCAGAGGATAAACATATTGTAATGAAATTTGGTATACAGGTTTATCATGATTATATCTAGGTCAAGTTTTATAATGGGTACGATCGAGCAATTTTCAACAGAGTTATGGCCCTTGGACGTAGAAAAATTCCAGTTATTTGCAGTTTCCGCTCATTTTCTTTGCAGAGGATGAACATATTGAAATGAAATTTGGTATATAGATTTATCATGATTATATCTAGGTCAAGTTCGATATTGGGAAAGATTGAGCAATTTTCTGCAGAGTTATGGCTCTTGGACATAGAAAAATTTCAGTTATTTGCAGTTTACGTTCATTTTCTTTGTGGATGTTTCCAAGGAGGGGGGCATAAGTGTTTCACAAACATTTCTTGTTTTAGTTACTTTAGCGGCTTAAATTTGCAATAAATAATTCAAAAATATTGACTGGGGTTGAGGGCAACAATCATTATTTGAGCCCCAAGGGATAAACTATTGCAAAATACTATACTGAATTTGAGAGTACTACCTAATTCTGCTTTTAATTATAATAGTCCGTGATTGGATCAGTTTGAGGCAATAATTGCCTTTAATAATTGCAATTATAGTTGAATCTATCCGTAATGGGAGCCAGATAATTCAAACATGGTATGAATATTATGTTCCATCGCAAAAATAAATAATGTCCATGTGGTATCAATATTATGCTTAATCATAGGCATAAATAATATCATTTATGTCTCTTTGTTAAATTATTCAAGATGATGCACAGAAAGATGTGGCAAGTAATTAAATGAATAACAAAAAAGTTTTTTAAAGATATTTAGACATTTATTTTTTAAAGGAGTAGGGGCTTTACCAAAATTATGAAATTCATGGCCCCTGGGTTCAATATACAGGATGTAGGTTTATTGGCTAAGATGGTCAAGATTGTTTGAATTTTCTATGTTCCATTTTAGTTTTAACTTTTCTTAAATATGGTTTTACATGTTTGTACTGGTTAAAAAGATCCAAACAGCAAGTTAAGTGCAATCAACACTTTAAGTTCAGTCATTTTTTCTAAATTTGCACCATCAGGAAAAAAGATCTTGTAAAATGCTAAAAAAGCAAATTTAATTAATAGTGTTGGACACAAAAGAAAAAAAATATTGTAATGAGAAGAAGGTTCCTTTGTTTTGAAAGATCTTAATTTTTTGAGTATGTGAAATGTACACACATATACAAGATTTCTATTCATTTGAAGTTTACATTGAAATCAACCCTACAATTTAGTATTTGTATGTTTATGTATACTATTTTGACCCAATAATTTGAAAAAACTGTTTTGCACATGTGCAGGAAGGATGTTATCAGCCATATTTAATCATCCAAAATTATTCCCATATGATGGCAGATGAGTTTGCATTTGGTTTCCTTGCCTTTAATGACAATTTTCAATTTTCTGAAGCATGCTCCTTTTGTTCTGATTTTGATTTGGATGTTCTGGACTTTTGTGCTTATGGAGTAGATTTTTTGTGCTTTTTTAAATTTGATGAATTTTTCATCTGTAAATTTTTTTGTGAGCTGAATGGCTTTGATATCAAGAAATATGTGCTTCAAACTTAAGCTTTTCCCCCCTCACATTACCAACATAAGAGAATGCATTTTTTGGATATTCATTTACTTGACAACAGGCTATGGAGATACAGTTTTTTATTTACTAGTAAGTACCAATGTTATGACTTGAATTCACACATGATTAGAAGGTTAATTAGTTTCAGAAAGTATTTAGGGAATTTGAATGCTGTTTGACAAGGTCTTCAAGATGCATATTTTGGGGGAGATTTGTCACAACTAAAATTAATTGAGTCACTGGCCTCAGTTTGGAATTGTAAGACTATGATTTGTCGGAGTCAACATGGTCAAGATCATACCGTTTCTTGCACACTGTGTGGCCTTGAGCCATCTTGATCAGTTGATGCATCTTTGGGGAAAAATGTGTGTTGCAAACCAAAGTATTTCGCAATGGCCTTATTTAGGAATTTATTTCTACTTTCTATGCATATTCAAACCTTATTAACATTTTGCACTCTGTGAGACTCAGTTAATAAAGGTAGTCCTCTAACATGAGTAACATAAAAAAAACTGAAGGACTATGAAAATGAACTTCCATTGATACATCTATTTCCAAGACAATTTGATTTTTCAGTTTTCACTATCTGTCTTTGCAATATATGATATAATGCATAATAATATGTAAAATTATAATTTTTCCCTCAATTCACAGAACTTCCTGAACCTTTACCAAAAGATGATGATATTGATTATGAACTGGCACGGAAGGAGGACCAATCTAGTTCAACAGCAGATACTAGTAAGCCATCTTGTTCAGATCATGAACAGCCCTCAAGTTCAGATAGTGAACAGCCACAGTATATTAGATCAAAAGGTAAGTAAGTCTTTGCATACATTTTAATTCTTCTGCCAAAGTCTATAAGTTTTTCACTCTGTCTTCCACCTACTGCTTTTTTTCAAAAATCCACTGCTTTTCTACAAAGTTTCTTTGCTTTAATAAATGGGTAGCCATAGTGGTAAAAAAAAAATTGTTTGTTTGAAATTAGTGCATGATTTGAATCGATGGCATACTAGCTGCAATAATTGAACCCTCTCCTGGGGGGGGGGGGGGGGCTACTTCTTCATAAGATCTCAGTAATGCTGCAAGTGTGGGAGTGATTCACTCCTGCAACGATTTTTGCTCAAATCGTATGTAAATGACAATAACATTTGCATTTCTTACCGGAATTCAAGCATTGTAGCTGTGTATTGCATGAATTAATCCAAAAATATCAAGTATAATCCATATATCGATATCTTTTTTTCGTGTATGTCAACAACGCAAGTTGAATTTGTCTGCCATGTTTACTGACCTTGATCGGTTTTATTTTGGGACAGCCAATGAGAATTCAGAAGCAGATCTTAACCGAATATAGAAAATCCCCTATTTAAACATAATTAACATGGTAAATATGAATTTTTCATGATATATACCATTTTCTTAAATGATGTTTTAGTGATCGAATGAGGTAAGATCGCTTATTAACACTGACATTCAAGTTATCAAGCTCATCAAAACTCCAAGTGTAAATCCCATTAAATCACGCGTGAACTGTCATGGCTGCTGGAAAAGACGACTGGTAAACATGCTAATGTGTTTTATCTGGTTTTGATATTAAATATATGGTTAGTTTTTTCAACCTGAATTTAAAACAATCATCTTATCTAAAGGAAGTAAAACATAAAACAATCTTTTAAGGCCAAAGTCAGTCGCATTAAAAAAAATAATTTTTTCATTACGGAGATCCTTCGGAATTGGAACCCTCTCCAGTAAACATCAGATATAAAAAAAAATTGGATAAGGCTACATTATTGCAGCTAATGGCATACAAATGCTTTTTATTACTCTGATGATTGATAATTTAATTAATAAAGGTTGTCCTCTGACTTGAGTAACATAAAAAAACTAAAGGACTATGAAAATGAACTTCCATTGATACCTCCAAGACAATTTTTTTTTCAGTTTTCACGATATGTCTTTGCAATATGATATAATGCATAATAATATGTAAAATTATAATTTTCCCCTCAATTCACAGAACTTCCTGAACCTTTACCAAAAGATGATGATATTGATTATGAACTGGCATGGAAGGAGTACCAATCTAGTTCAACAGCAGATACTAGTAAGCCATCTTGTTCAGATCATGAACAGCCCTCAAATTCAGATAGTGAACAGCCACAGTATATTAGATCAAAATGTAAGAAAGTATTGCATACATTTTAACTCTACCTTGAAAGTCTAAAAACTTGTGGTGAAGCAGCCTCAGGTAGTGAAGATTCAAGTTTCTTCAAATCATGGTCCTCAGGGGTAGGGTGAGGCCGCAATGGTGGCTCAAATTTTTAGATAGGAATATATAGAGTTAAGTCTTCTAAAATCTTCTTTTCAAACACCAATTTGCTAGAAAAGCTATAACGTGTGGTGAAGGATCCCCAATTAGTGTAGATTCAAATTTGTTTAAATCATGGTTCCCGGGGGGTTAGATGGGGCCATGATGAGGGGTTCAAATTTTAACATAGGAATAAATAGCAAAAAGCTTTTAGAAATCTTCTCAAAAACCAATTTGCCAGAGAAGTTGTAACTTGTGTGAAAGCATCCTCAGGTAGTATATATTCAAGTTTGTTCAAATCATGGTCCCTGGGGGTAGGATGGGACCACAAATTGGAGGGGGCAAATTTTACATAGGAATATGTAGATAGTCTTTAAAATCTGATCAAAAACCGATTGCCCTGGGAACCTCTATCTTGTTTGAAAGCACTTGAGGTGTGTAGATTCAAGTTTGTTCAAATCATAACCCGAATTTTTACATACATGTACTAGGAATATGTAGAGAAAAATCTTTTTAAAATATTTTCACAAAACCCAATGAGCCAAAAAGCTCTATCTTGTTTGGAAGCATCCTGGGGTAGTGTAGATTAAATTTGGCATAGGAAATTAAAGAGAAAAATAATTTAAATCTTTATCTTTAAACGGGCCTCGATGTTAAATATGTTAAAAAAAATGGATATTAAAAAATTTAAACAAAACATATTTCGCTTATTTTGAAATATACTGATATTTTCTTTTTGACTTTTTCAACTGTTTGGATTAAAAATTTGTCAATTGGCTATTGTTGTTTAGGTAAGTATTGTGGCCCCTGGGCCTTTTGTAGTTGATATCCTTAATTATTAATCTATATCTACATATGTAAGCATTTTAAAATGTATGCGAAAAAGACCCCCGTAATTTTACCTCTATTCTTTGGGGTTCTAAATCTACCTCTTTTTCATCACTGAAAGTTAACACGTATGGTCTTTGGTTTCAAGAATTTGCAATTGTATATCACTTAAAAACAACCTAGAAAAACTTACTTTAAAGTGGTTTTTAGCTCACCTGAGCTGAAAGCTCATGTGAGCTTTTCTGATCACCAGTTGTCCGTTTGTCAGTCCATTCGTCTGTCCATCCGTCTGTAAACTTTTTACATTTTGAACTTCTTCTCTAAAACCACTTGGCCAAATTCAACCAAATTTGGCACAAAGCATCCATGTAAGAAGGTGAATATAAATTGCAAAAATAAAAGGCCAGATTATATTCAAAGCGGAGAAAATCTCGAAACTGTTAAAAAAGGGGGTGCATTTTAATAAATCTTCTTCTCAAGAACAACCTAGTTAATTTTAACGTAATTTTGCATAAATCATCCTTATGAAAAGGAAAATATAAATTGCAAAACTTAAGGGCTAATAATGTTTCAAATTTGAGCTAATTACAAAAATACAAAGCGGTTTCATTATTTCATATCTTGTAGACTGGCAATTTTATGCAATATACCGTATTTTTCGGACGATACGACGATATTTTTTTTCTCTGAAGCAGAACACCCGACTTATCGTCCAGATCGACTTGTCTAAGGCTCGAGTTCGGAAAATTTTCCAAAAATAGCATTAAAAATCTTGGTTTTAATCATTTAAAATTGGTTGTGTGATTGGATATTACCTTGTTGAAATCTTTGTTCATCTTTATTTATTGTCGTTTTCACTCATTTGTTAACATTAGTATACATAATGATACCAGTAATTAAAAAAAATGGTCCATTTCTTTAATCAATTAAAAGTTTTACCGTTCCGTAATTTTAAACACATCGTCACATGGTATCCATATATTATTAGTGGGAAGATAACATTGCGCAGTAAAATTGAAACCAAATTCGAATGGAACAAATTATTGCGGTAAGTCCCGGGAATGTTTAATTATAAGAGATATTTAATTACATATTACTAAATGTGTGTAAGTTGTATAAGTGTTCATCTTTTAATTGATAATTGTCCTAGGTATTTTTGCATTTATTCACGGTAGGCTAACACCGATTGTGTTATTAATCATGCCCTACGGCTGAGATCTATGTGTTCACTCATGGTTTTGAGAGAATAAATGAATTGAATTGACTCTCTGTGTATATAAAGCGTACCGTTATACGGGTGTTTATATTTCACTGATTAATTATAGTCCAATTCTTTGATTGTTGTTAAATAAACATTGTAAAGAAACGTATGTATGTCGTATATCGTCATTATCAAGTCGTACAAATGATCGATCTATTTTTAACAGTGTCTAAGTAAAGCAGTAATATTTAACTGCATAACTGGACACAAAGTAAAGAAGTAAAATCGAATCAAAATAATTGCTAATCTTCCTGCACTTGAGAGTCCGACACGAGACAGGTGCATGCTTCTGACACCGGAAATTGTTAAACAAACATTGACCACGCGCCGAGTCAACAGGTGGCTGGTTACGTAATGGCGAATACACTGGCGATAACTTGTTTGATGCAAGGAATAGTGGTCAGAGTGGATAAATATTTTAATACATGGAATTAAATATTTTTGACAACGTAAGTTTAGTTTACACTGTTACAACTTGTATAACACGCGATGTCGGGAATTGCATGCAAGCAATTTTAGAGATGTTGTATTTAAAGATACCATGCATAATTATAAACGTAATTGTTTAAATGTTAATCATTAATAATAATTGGTAGCAATATCGGGGATATCCTTTGCATCATACACTGATTATGTTACCTGCAGTTTGATACGCCATTTTGAAGCGATTAGATCGACGTATCGTTCGAATCGACATATCTAAGGATTTTTTTAATTTTTGGCTTAAAATGATCAATTCGACGTGTAGTCCACATCGACGAGTCGTCCGTAAAATACGGTAGACTGATCCTGTAACAGGCATTGCCAGTCTATCGTACGATAGAAACAGAGTTTACCGTATCTCCATTTGAAGCAGCCATTTTGGATGCATGTTGATAATCTTACAAAGATCAATATGTTTGTTGTGCAACAGCAACAGTTCTTGTGCAATTATAATCTTTGAAACATGGAAAATACATTGGTGCGGATTAATGTGAAGTAAATTGAGGTTAAATATTTCAACGCGTTGTCATCTTCACTTTTGACGATGGTTTTAGCTTGTTTTGATTGTCGTTTCAGTTTGCTTTTAACTTTGGGAACGATTTCCTGTATTCAGTATTCAGGTATTTGGAATTTTTACGCAAAGAGTCAAACATAGATTTTGGTAAATAGGCACTTGATTGTTTACCTGACAAAATGATAAAATCTGATGCATTAGTAACATATTAAAAGACATTTCATTCAATTGGTAATTCAGTTTAGGGGTCACAATGGTGATTAATTCAAAAAGTTTTGTTAGAATGCGTAGCATTTTCTTGAGGCTATTTATTTTAAACGGACATTATTTTCATTGATGGAGATATTTTAAAAATAAATTGTGCCATGTATTCAAAGTTTATGAATGTGTAAATTAACTCCAAAGACATTAAAACGATGTTTATGTAATTGGAAAGGCGCTTTCACATTTTCAGTTAAACCCTGTTGTGACTGTCTAATCTGTAGAGATTATAGATACTGGTGATGCAAACACATACCTTGCATTGAAAATTACAACCGATATTTATTACATTTCGTGTTGATATTACAATTAGTTGGTAACTAATAATTTGTTTACATGAAAAAATGACAATAACAAACTGTCAACCATCTTCATAATTAAAATGTTGTAATTGGGTCATAGGGTAGGATTAATGCCTCCAAAATACACAGAAGTGCATAAATTGATTTTGTGCATGTCACTTGGCAAACTCAATTACAAAACATTTTGTATATATAATATATGAATACATTAAAAAAAAATTAATAAATTGAATAAGTTTTCAAAAGTTGATTATAATTCTTGAAATTTCACTGAAATGTTTGTTGATCATAAAAATTGTCTTACTATATAACATTAAATAATTTGTATACAGAAAAATCAAAAGGATGATGTGCTAAAACTACTTTGTTTGGTCCCTTCTCATTTGATGAATTAATCTGCAACAATTTTGGTAGTTTTCAAACGAGCATGTAAAAACAACATCTTTTAAACAGTTCTGACACAGTATTATTATGAGGATATCTGCATTATCATTATTTTTCTGAATCATCTTGGTTTGTAGCCATTTGTTGTTTTTGAGGAAAGATGAAAACAATTGATGGGCCTTAGTACAAAACTGATACAGCAAACTACGTCTCTAAGCGTTTAATGGGTGTAACTCCAGAAAAGTTTCTACATAATGTTTTGACTGACCTTTGTCCAATCAGATCAGTAGATTAGTAGGCGGAGTTGAGACATTACGCTCGTGACTTGATGATAAATTTATGTAACTTTGAAATGTTTTGAAATTCTTTAACCGGGGAACAATGATGTCTATATATAGATAATGGTTAAAGTAATCTCAAACATCAAAACTGTACGAATATTTAAGAAAATGTTTTCTTTACAAGTATTACCGTTAGTATTCTAATAAAAGTATGCCGAATCTTCCTGGAATTACACATAGGTTGTAACTTTACTTTGTTTAAAATCTTTCTTCATGGTTACTCAGTTTGAAACATTCTTTACCTAAGGACGAATTTGTCCACCATTGTTTTATTTTTGCACTGAACATCCGCCTGCGTTGCCTTTCTGTTTCACTGAATCTAAATTCATAACTAATATTCAAAATATTTAATGCCTGTTTTCTTGGGCTCTATGCCAGAAAATTTAGTTGGTTAGTTATGTGTATGAAGATACTGTTGTCGACGACCAAAGAAGTTTTCACAATCGTTCTTTAAAACGCTTTAATGTTACCACAACAAAGGATATACATGTAATATATAAATCTTAATTAATTTGTTTGCCAGTTTATAACTAGTGATGATTTCTTCATGGGCACCACCTATGATTTAATCAATTCTCTCTCTCTTTCTCTCTCTCATTCAACCACATGTCTTGTTGTTCCTTTACATCTGTATTGGTTAATCCATCTCCTATTACAAATAAAAATCCTTTTCTTTTGGCTGGCTGATACAACCATTGCCATAAATCGAAATATTTTAACAATGCTGAAATCAGTTAGACGCTTTGAAAGTAATGTTTCTTGATACATTGTGAAACGCTTGACTGATGAAGACCTTCAGTAGTCTTGATCATCAAGACGTTTAGGCTTCACAGTGAAGATAGGTAAAGATAAGCGTCTGAGTGATCAACCTAAATGAAAATACAAAACATTCGGACAAATTTGGAAAAAAGATGTGTTGGCATCAGGAATTGTTTAATCGCCATGTGGGCCCCTGGAATTGCATTTTCAAATCGCCCACACGAAAACTTAGTTGCAAATGGCGAGTGGGCGACTGTTAATTTCAAACCCTGCTTCCAGACTATCTGGCGATCTTATGTCCATCAATCTTTGTTAACTTTCACATATGAGATAAAAGTTGTGAAAATGAAATGTATCTCATCGGCATGGTATATTCATAGAGCTTAGCATCTTAAATAAACACAAAAATTATTCACTTAAAAATACACTTATTTAAGTTCAATTTTTTTTTTTCATAAATACCAATACACCAAACAAAAAATATTGCAGGTATATGGCAAGTAAACCACCTTTTCCAGTATTTTCATCATATAAACTAGATATGTATAACATGACCTCTTAGACAAATTATTAATGAAATAAAATGTTGGCATCCTTTAATTGTGTAGATTCAACATGTTCAAATTATGATTACACACCATAAAGTAGATTCACAATGGGTGCTGATTTTTAAACTGATATAATTCTCAGAAAATGTATGAAATTTTTTTATCTATGAAGAGATAATACTTTACATATGTGCAAAAACTGCAGGAAATAATATTCCGGTGTTATATATAATATATATATCGCAACATATTTTCACCTCCACCCCTCTATAGAATATTGAGTCTTACAACAGTATTAAATTTTACTGTTCTTAATTATTTAAAGTGTTTTAAGTTAAAGTAGTTCGCTATTGTTGCTTAGGTGAGCGATGTGGCCCATGGGCCTCTTCTTTATGCTTCAATCCTGGATGCCCAAGGATGGCAAAGCATCAGTCTTTTGAATGAGCAAATCTCTTGTGTTTGTTTCATCCATCACAGCTGCCTTTTATTCACAGTAGGCTGCTCAGTGATTCATCAGATCTGTCGTCAGACGATTAAACCGTCAGACTTTCTTCTCTAAAGCGAGGTTTATTTTAAGTTTTTGGTCTTGATGCTTAGAGCGTGAATCGGAGCTGGAAGTGACGTGATTGACTTGAATAGGTCTTACCAAAGTAAATTGCATTAGTAACTTGTACCTTTATTTACATTACAAACATCATTATTAAAAAGATGATCTAATATAAAATAGAAATAATCTGTCATATGGATGATTCTCCTTTTTTAGGAAAACGAGGTACTAAGCGGCAATGGACAAAGGAAGAAACGGATTGTCTTAGAAAGAAATTTAAAGGATACTTATCCGGGATTCAGAAAAGTGTTCATCAATCGGAATTGAAGGAGGCCCAAAAGATATGCTCAACAAGGACATTGCCACAATTAAGGGCAAAATTAAATAATATAAAATTGGGGAAATCAAATTGTTAAAGTTTATTTTTCCTTATTTTAAATATCTTTATTATTTTATGCATCAGCAAACACAATTTGAAGATTGTATTTTGCAATCTGTCCATCTGTAGGCAATGTTATCTATAAAATAAGTTCTAAGAAACCAATGCAGTGTGTATGCTTTTGTTAACAGGTGTTTTTTTTTTTAAAACAAAGACTTTATTTTTTTAAGAAAATTTTTACAATATTGTTTCAAAAGATGTATGTGAAGATGTAGGGGGAACATATTGGTAATAAAACTATAGTGTCTGTTTATCCAATTCATTTACATGTATCATTCAGTTTATTTCTCATTCCATTTGTCCTTCCAACTTTCATTCTGATCCATAATTTTTGGATGATTTTTGGGGACAAGTCAGTGTCTATGACCATTGTCAGGTTATCAAATTGGCACTTATCCAAAATGAGGGCCCACAGAGGGTATTTATCCTTTTTGAACAGTTCTTGTTTATATGGATTTTTGTATTCTTTAGCTCACCTGAGATGAAAGCTCAAATGAGCTTTTCTGATCAATTTTTGTTCAGTGTCCGTCTGTCTGTGTGATTAATTAAGAATTATTGAAAATTTGTAGGTAATTTATAAAATAAAAACCTTTAAAAACATATGCTTTGAAAAGCTTAAATTTATGTATGGTAGAAGCATACTCGGGTAGTGTAGATTTAAGTTTGTTCAAGCCATGATCCCCTGGGGTAGGGTAGAGGCCACAATTCGGAAGCATTTTCAGAGTAGAATCATCCTCAAGTAGAGTTTGAAATGGAATAAAAAAAAGTTTGTTCAAATCGTGATTCCAGGGGGTGTGGTGGGGCCACAATGGAGGAAGTCAAATTTTATACAGGGGGGGGGGGGGGGGGGAAGGATTCAATTATTTTCAAAACTGAAGTGCAATAAATATTAAAATAGATAAATGGTATTACTTATATGCAAGCTTCTTGACATATTGTTAATTCTCAATTGTTTCGGTTGTTGCCGTGGACAATTATTGGGGCCCCACAAAGGTTCAAAATCTGATGTAGGTAAATATATTTATATACAATTGTTAAGATCTTCTTGAGAACTGCGGTGCTTAATATGTGGTATTGTTATAATGAAAAAAAAATTATAATGAAACTTTTTATACAGAATCTTTTAAACTACATTGTCCAGAATTTTATAAAGCTGATTTTTTATGGCTATGGTTGCTCAGGTGAGCATTTTCACCATTGTTACGGTGATATATTATTTTGACATTCATGATATGAATTTGACATTCATAATATTAAAAGATTGATAGTTAATCAATTTGCCCTGTTCTATGGTTGTTTGTGGTTTGTTTATTACTATCGTAAGGTATTCAGCCCATAATACAATTTTAAAAAGTGAATTTTCTTTTTGGTCAAAACAATAAAAACCCAATACATACTTCATAAATAAACTCATGCAGGTTTTTTTGTTTATTTGACCGAAATATATTGATATACGATAATGTAATAATACTTCCTAGTAAATAAAAAAAAATCATCACTTTTTCTAGCATATTGATATCAAATTCAGTGTTCACACATAACTGTATGAACCATTTTGATGCAATATATTAGTTAATAATAAATTTTGAAGCATTTATTGTGTAATAAGTTTGAAATATCAAGATTGTTCCAGATTAACTTCAAATTATTTTGATGACAAAAATATTAAAACTGATCATATATGCACTCCTACAAGGAGTTTTGCTTTAATAAATATACTCAGAAATAGATTGGACTTTTTCAAATTTATTTCCTTATGCATTTTGACATGTACATGCAGATATTACTTGTAAAAGAGAGGGGAAAATTCAGAGTAGAAACAAGAATTTAACATTAAAATAAATTGGAAAATTTAATCAAGTTCTGGAAGTGTTTATAAGAATTATCTATCCCGTTTGTCACTGTGGTAATAACAGCTTTGTTTATATATGGTGAAAAGATAGGAAAAAATGTTGTAAACTTGACATTCTCCGATCATTAGCTGAAGTATTGTTCTTAAAGGTGCGTTATTATATCACCGTGATACCAAGAAGCGAAAGTTATTAATGTTTTCTCAAGCCAAAGTAAAAAATTATCTTGTACTGCATGTATTGTGGGAAGATAAGGTATTGTCTTATTTAAATATAAACCGATAAAATTTCCCATAACAATACAAACAACGCTGTTGTAAATGAATTGAACTATGCGGAAAATACAGGACTAATTACAAAAGATTTCTCAAAGTCCTTCAAACCCGTATATTTATGTACACGGCAAACGGAATATGAAAACGAACATGCCTTATACATGTACATGTACTGTTGTTTCAAAACAATAATTGTCTGGGGGTATTTTCTGATAATCCAAACAATAAATTTGTTCGGTTGCTAAACATTACTACATGTAATTTTGCAATTGGAAAATCCTGGATCCGCCAAAAGACACATTTTTACAACGGGGTCAGACCCCATTGAAGGATTTGAACATACATGTCGTTTCCTGTAGCAAATGTTTTAATAAAAAAAATCAAGGCTATATTGATATACATGGTAACTTGCTTCATATGGGAACTTTATTACATATTCCATTGGTATGTGCAGTCGCTCCTTCTATTGGGTCCCAATAAGTCAGTTTAAGTGACAGACCCAAATAGATGGTTATTTTAAATATATTTATGTATATTTGTTAACAAACTGATTTTGTCAGGATCTGTTTTTTTCGGAGACTATTGCATTATTTCCCTCAAAATGTGTACCCTCATTGTCTACTATATGAAAATGTTACCTGGTATTTTCATCTTGATTTGACAATTACAATTGTTAGTATAATATATGACCAAGTTATCGAAAATTTTGTGGCATTTAGTTTTTTCGACTGTATATCCGTCTGTATGTCTGTCCGCAAAAACTAGTGTATTCTTTGTGACAATACCTTTCTTTGGGTGTTAACATATTGACCGGTTGACCTTGACCTTAGAGTTTGTCCCACTTTTGCAAAATTTTACCAAACTTTAACATTGCCCATAACTTTTGAATGGTTGCTGCTAGTGCTTTCATACTTTACATGTATATTACTTGTAACAAGACCTTCTCTACCGTACCAACAATTTGAACTTCGAGTTTGACCTTCTTTTTTGAAGTTTTATCCTTGGACATAACTTTAAAACGGTTGGTACTAGGGTTTTCATATTTCACATGTTTATTCCTTGTGATAAGTCAGGTACACGACCTTTTATGGAAAGCACTTTTCAACACATGACAATGTTTTTGTCAAACCCATTCTCCAATCAATTGAATGAATCGCAAAGCATGGCGGTTTACTACGTGTATACGATTCAACAGCGACATGTGGTTCTCATTGGTTTACTACGTACTGTTAACTTGGTCATCGGAAAAAACTCTACAGCTTCTTTACTAGTATTCTATAAGGCTTAAATTGAAAGTAATAATTGCGCACCTTATATGTTTTTAAAGTAATGCACAGTTTCTTTTTCCGCTAATATATTTTTGATAATTGGGTCAACGACACACTACTATAAGCTAATTGCAAAACTATTCAAACAGTTGTTAATTGATATATTTTTATAACAATATAATCATAGCTTTCAAGAATGACAGAAAGACCAAGCCATCACAAATTAACGGAAATACCAGTATAAATCGATCATAACTGATTAGACCCAACAACTAATTTTGGAATATATATATGTTTTTCAACAATAGGGTCCAAGACCCAATTCCACAGTTTAAATGCAATAGGTATATATTCAGTTGGTTAACAATTTAGTCTTGTTTTTATGGTATACATAGCTTCCCGACGTGAATTTGGATATTATTCATCTGATCCCGTCGTCGCATATCAACAAATAACATTTGGCCCAATAATTCATAAATACAAAGCAGACCCAATAAATAAGCAAGTTTGAGTATATATATATATATATATACTATTTTATAGTATTGTTATACGTCCCTGCTTGGACATTTTAGTCACCTTTAACTGTTTTATATTACATTATTACATATATTTTGTAAATTTCTGCAAGCATGCTTACAAGGAGTTATACAAGGAGAAGAGTCTCTCTCTCTCTCTCTCTCTCTCTCTCTCTCTCTCTCTCTCTCTCTGTTACTCTAGATTTTGCAGAAATTGCGTAACTGCGGTAACGGGATAGGGATTAGGAACATCCCCCTCCCCCCCCGGAACAAAAATCAGTGCCTTCTCTAGTTATGTTGTCCTTTCTAAGTTTCTTATAATTTATCGAGAGACGTGCAATGTTGTTCGTTCCGGAGACGTGAAAATTCAGTGTATAATTTTATTTTTTAATTGGGGGTTTTTCTCCATGCAGTTTTTGCAGACTTAGCATGCTTACGGATGAATGTCAATTTCGTACTACACTCAGGTTAAGCTAAATGGCAACCAAGTGTACATTTTTCATATTTTTTCTGTAATTAGAACAACCTTTAAATGTTTTTTTTTCGCATGAATACACACTGTTATAAATTATATGATTACGTAAAGTTATGGTACATGTGTACAGAATATCAACTCGATTTACTATTCCATTAATTAAAATTCATAAAATAATTGAAATCCTATATTTTATTTTTGTTTTCTTCTTCTCAGGGGTCATTGTCGGTCATTAACCGAACCCTTCAGTTCGGAGGGAAAATATTCACAACGACCAGAAGACATAAAATAAACAGTGTACTTGCATTCTAAAGGTTAGCAGGGTTTTTTTTATTGGTGATCAAACCATGTTGAATGAAAATTCTTATTAATTTTTTTCCTTCACCTATAACAAATCTATTTTGACCCATTACACAAGTTTAGGCCTATGTCACTCACAGTTCACTGTTCAGTCAATGACCTCGTGATTTAGTATTAGACCTTGACAGTCAGGAAATTAACATGCAGTAATCAGCTGTTCATCATGTTTACATGTTCTTTCGAAATGAGAAGGGATACACATTTGTGCCTCAGAGACTCGCAAATTGGAAGGACTAATCAATGTTATAATAGTGGATATAGAGATTAGGAATTGGAAATTAGTTTTTTATGTAACTTAATTCAAAGTGTTATGCAAGGAATGGAAATGTCATTTATATACGGCTACTAGCTGTTCAGTGTTTGATGAAGAAAACTTAAACCATGAAATTACGAGTATTTTATTTAAACTGTAGAAATACCACGGGATATGTGAATTGTTTACAAGGAAGCTGGTGTCGGTTGAGAGTAGCCCATATGTCGTCCGTCAGACCAAAAAAAGTGGATGTCATTGATTTGACTACTGATGAGCAACCAGCCAATACACCCCCACCAAAGAGGAGTATAAATGAGATTTCTGAGAGGTCACGATTGGATAGTAATCCGGTTCACAGTGGATCCTCACATGGAATGAATGGGGAAGGGAACTGGCTGTCTGATGCAATGTTTCGACCATTCGGTCCATTGAAACAGGCAGGACAAGGTGTAGTTAGACATTTCAAGCGAACCAAAAAACCAGTGCAGACTCTGGAGAAGGGGCCATTAGCACCCGGAAGTAAACAGGAAGTTGGATTAGATGCAGAGGTTGAGAGAAGTGAATCGCAAAGTATCGTAAAGAGGTCACGGAGTGAACCTGCCATTGAGCCAAGAGGTATAATCATTTTAGCTTCAACATCCTGATCTATTTGTTTATCCTTGTTTCATTTTAATAAGATGATAAGATGATCTTCATTATATTTTATATCTCAGATATGAGAATTTTCATATTGACAGTTTATATTTGAAATTCAGTAAGGTTTAGGCAGCATGCGAATGAATGCCTCAAATATATGCTTCATTCACTACATTAATCATCAAAATATGCAAGCAGATGTGCAGTTTTAGAGCTTGCAGCTGCAGGCTTGAGCTGGATAATTCTTGTTTTAGGATTTTTTTTATAATGCTTATTTATTGATTTATCTCTGCATTGTAATAAAGACTGTTGACCCATAGAAAGCATTTCATGCATTGGAAAAGTTAAACAACTTGGGCATTTGTTTATCTTATTCAGATATATAAGAGAATGTATTTCAGGAGAAATCTTTAAAACATCAGAAATTTCAAATATTACATGTACTACCACCATACTGTTTACATTTTAAAAATTTTAAAAAGAGATATCAGCAAACAATTAAAATGAAGCATCTTTAATTAAGATTAATTATTATTTTTTGCAGATTCCTCACCCAGTAGTAGAGAGTGGGAGTTAACTTCCTTTGGTAAGGTGTGCCAAGCAAGGGGTCATCAAGGGCTTCCCTTCTCTCTGATGTCTTACAATGTGTTGGCCCAGGACCTCCTTCTGGACAACCAGTACCTGTACCGGGACCACCCCACAGAAGTCCTGGACTGGGAGTACCGCAAGCAGAAACTTGTGCAGGAGTTTAATGTCCATCAACCAGATGTAAGTTAAAGCAAATCAGTTCATGGCCTTCAGTCTCCCGGTTGTTGGTCTGATCAAATGGGACCATTTCTAATTGGAAAATATTTGTAAACAAAATTTCCCAACTTTACTACGGTATTCAAATAAGATGCATTTGATATGGATTTCAATTTTTATGTTACTTATCAACAAGAATATGAAGAGCAGAAGGACGATAACTTTGCAATACTAAGAGAAAATGATTTATTAAATTGTCATGTGTTTAACTTTTAATTTTTTAAGAAATTCAATATGATAGAAAAAACTTAATTAATTTTTCCAATCTAAAGGGACTTCGGTCTTACACAAATAAACATGAACAAAATACATATTGATTTAATTTACTTACATTTATGATATTAGTACATGCATCTTTTGCATCTCATAAGTTTATACATATATCGGTAGGAATTTGACCATAAAAAGGGGTAATACATTTGATAAAAAAAACAAACTTTTGTGATTTGTTATAATAGAACTTTATGAATTGTTTATCCAGTTTGTTTTGTGTTAATTTCCACGATTTGGGATAGAAAATACATCTCTAATTTAACATGTTTAATAAAATTATGTACCAACAAATTTAATGGTACCTGTTGATCAAATGTCCATTAATGACGGAAGAAAATTTGAATTGTACTTAAAATAATACATGTTTATTAATACATGTACATGCATGTAGAAGACATGCAAACTCAAGCAGCAGTGATTTAATTATCAAATTTTATAATAAACGTTTTAGATTTTATGCTTGCAAGAGGTCCAAGAATCTCATCTGGAAGAATTTTACATACCACAACTCCGGGCCTTAGGTATGTAGATTACAATATTGATTATGTATAAAGATATAAGTTAAATATATTGTGAATCAATTTTCGATTGAATGCTATATGATATGATATTATATGATTGACACTTTGTTAAACTGGATATTGTTAATGCAGGATATGAGGGCAAGTATCTTCAAAGAACTGGGGGAAAAGTGGATGGATGCGCTACGTTTTACAAGAAAGACAAGTTCAGTGTTGAAGAGGCAAGGCATGTCCATTACTTCCAGGAAGGCTCTTCACTTACCAACAGAGATAATGTAGGTCTAATTCTAAGACTCATACCTCTAAATGGACAGGAAGGATTCTGTGTGGCAAACACACACCTGCTTTACAACCCTAAACGAGGGGACATTAAGCTTTTACAATTAGTGAAACTCTTGGCAGAGTTAGACCACATGATTTCTGACTTTCGGAGTGTGCCTGTTATTCTGTGTGGAGATTTCAATGCTCGTCCACATAGCTTCATGTACAAATTCATTTCACAAGGATATCTGAGGTACCATGGCTTACCATTAGAAGGCATCTCTGCCCAGCGGTACAGTAAAGGTAGAAAGCTAATGGACATGGGTTTGATTCCTTCGAATCTAACAATCTCTGACCAGTGTCGCTATCTAGAAGAACAGCATGTGGAAATGTTGAGGAAAAGTCCAGTGTTGGAAGGACAGTTTCACACTTATCAAAGCTCACCCTATCACCATTTCCACTTTCCCCAGGTGTCTCAGAATTCTGGCTTTTTGTGGCATAAATTTCATCTGATCTCTGCTTACAAACATTTCATCGAAAGGACCGGAGAGCCGGAGGTGACAACCCAAACTAGTCCTTTTGATAGTTCAGTCGTAGACTATGTGTTTTATACAGTGGATGGAAGAGAGAGTAAATCTAGAAGGGGAAATTTCAGTAATAGGAATGTTCAAGAAGGCAGGATCAAACTTTTGGGCCGTTTAGGCTTACTGTCTCATGGGGAGATCAGTTCTGTTGGAAATTTACCAAATTTTCAAAATCCATCCGATCATATGCCATTAATGGTGAAATTTCTTCTCACGTGACCAAAAGAAACCCCTGATTATTCAATCAGATTTTCCGAAAGTGATGTGTAAATTATTGTTGAATTAATTCCTACGAACAGAAGAAAGAGGTTTTAATTTAGAACCAATTTCTTTATTTTATAGATTATTATGCAGTGTTAGATTTTGTTATATTCTGTGCAACTTTGTGATGTTTAAAAATACTCATATAAAGATGTTTTTACAACATTGTACTTTGAGTGCTCTGAAAATTTGAAGAGGGAATCAACCATACAGTTTGATTTTTTATCATTTTATTTATTGATATCTGGTTGACAAAAATATTCACAAAAAATAACAACATATAAAAATACAATAAAACTAGACATTTTAATTACTTCTTTAATGTGTTGTTTAAATATACACACAGTTCAATATTTTGAATTTTAACACACAGTATGGTTAATCAGAAGAATTATATCTACATCTAAATAAATTGCTATTTCACAATGCCCCACATGGTAACAAAAATACTTAAACTGATATTATAAAAATATACTTTGTGGCAAGCTGCAAGGCTGTATAAAAAACTTTTAGTTTCAATCTAAAGATTAGGGTGCACTATCCTTCTTAATGATTTGTATTTCCAAACAATGTCTAAACTGTTCACTAATTTGGCATGTCACCATTTCAAGATAATTATATATGTGAATGTTAAAGTATTCACTTTCCTAGAGTAGTTGGTTGGGGGAGGGGGGAGGGGCATTGACCTGGCCAGGATGTACAGTATCCATGGATCATCTGCCTTTACTTTAATCATTATTATAAAAAATGAACACTTCACACACCAAACCAAACAAAGTTACTAGTGTTTTTATTTTATATACACATGTATCGCAGTTAATAGCAAGAAGTTGTATATTTATTTGGCACTTTTTATCAATCATTGAAGACTTTCTACTAAGCAGGTCTTGTGATTATAAACAACTATTACTGGCAAATGGCAAATTGTAGTCATGGAAATGTACAAAATATTGCAGATCACTTAGATATGGTAGACCAACAAAAGTACCAACAGTGTGAAAAAAAATGTTAATCATTCTACAAACTTAATTGTATAAGCTTGATCTGCTTTATGGGCCATAGGTTCTTTAGTCCATTCAACTTGTTCTTCTGGCACTAGGCCAAACATAAGAGTATCCAATCAAATTATAAAAAGTTGAATGAGGATGTGAAAACACATCCTCGGTTGTGCAAAGCTAGAGACAAAGATTTATTGAATTATATACAATTATATTAAAACTTGTTTGTATAGTAAAACACATCCAAGATGATTGTTTCTCAATAAAAAAAAACTCAATTAATCTGGTCAAAACAGATTAATATATATATAGTAGAATCTTTTGTATTAAAACTTAAATTTATTAAAGCTTGTAAAACTATAATAAATAGTAAATTTAAAGCTCATGTTTTGGGTAAACAAATCCACAACAAAGTTTTAGAAAGTCTAAATTCAAAGCTTGTAAAACTAAATACGAAGCTGGTAATCTGAGGAGTCTGCCACTGTAGAAGTTGTCTGTGATGAACCAGTGCTCTGTGATTTCTTCTTGATCCCAGATTCAGCAGGGATGGAAGTATGCCTTTTTTATGGGGGAAAAAAACCTCAATTTAAGCAAATTTGTATACAATACAGTATTGAAAACTTGCTTTACCGGTATATACTAAGGAATTTTCTTGGGACGTATAAATTATTACGGTATAGTTCCAGCTTTTGACCAATATTCTTTATAATTATGAAGAATTTAAGATATCGGGGATTAGAAAAAGATTCTACATCCTAATTGATAAAAAGACAATTTTCTTATATATCTGAGTTCCTTTGATAAATAAAACCAAGTTTATTCTGAACTGTAAAGTTAACTATGAGTTATAATAATGAAACCATTCAGTTGATGAAAATCTTCTTTTAAAAATCAGGGACATCAATTTACATACTGGACCCATGGAGTTAAAGGAAAGAGTCTGTGGGACATAGAATTAATGGTTGTTTGACTTACGCCCTATATATTTTAGTTGCTTGCTGTAGACTAGTGCGCGCATCTCTTGGTGCTTCTACGGAAGACTTCCGAGGAGAATGGAGTGTAATGGTCCAAGATTTAGCCTGTAAAATAATAAACCATTACCGGTAATTTTTATCCTAATTATTTGAATTTTTGATTGTGCAAAATGTTACATAATTAGTTACTTGATTAGCTAACATATTTTGCTATTAGTTCATGTGTAATAATATGCAAATTAAAATTAAATCAAAGTATTCTGAATTGATAATTATGTGGAGTAGAAATGAAAGAAAAGAATATAAGATGAAAATAGGGCAAAGTTGAGTTGATGATTAATATTAAATGAGATATACATGTATAGTATATCCTGTACAATCAGTATAACTATAAGAACTAATTAAAATACTTTTTCAGCATAATCAAATTAAGTATATTGAAAAGATTTCACAAATAATATCCAAATAATTATAGAAAATAAAATCTACCGTATAATGTGTTACCAATTTTTTCACAGAACGCTACTAATTCATGGTTAGAAACATTAATAAACAGTTAATTTCACTCATCAAAGCAAATTGATTAGAATATGTAATTTAAAAAAAAAAATATTTTTAAAGCTACATGTGTTGTTAAATATAAGCATCACATATATAAGAAATGACATGATTATACATACATGAATCTATTGTTCACGAAAAAAAAAACCCCTTTCCTTTCTATAACAAAAATCAAGCAGCACAGCTATTTATACGGCCGATTACCTGAGATCTAGACGAGTAAAGTTTGACCTGAGGAAGGTCACAGTTAGCCTGACACTATAATCATGGATAAAATGTTAAATATTGAACCATTCATACAGTTATAATGGTATTACAATATAAATTTGAACACTTGCAAATTTTTGATAATTGCTGGCATATTTGGCTTGAAAGTGTCTGTTAAAATTGACTTATGATAATGGATATTCATTTTTGTGTTCTAAAAATTATACACATTGTTTAAATTAATTTTTAGTGATTTTATTGCAAGTAACCTTTTATTTTAAATGCTGGAAATATGTGTTCAAAATAAATACTGGTACTGGTAGTTATATAGCCCTAAACCCTTTTTTCATAAAGCCTTGAATTAAATTTATTCAAAATGCCTTTTACATTATTTTTATATTTTAACTACTAAGCACTTGATTAATCATGCAATATTACCTTAAATATTTTAATTTTTTTTTTTTGAGGTGGAGGAGGGGTGTGGGCAGTACGGTAGATATTTATAAGATTTTTGTAAGAGCTGGAATTTGAATTAAATTCTTGAATTGAAAGGAGGGAAAAAATGCATTTTTAATTTGTAAAAAGATTACCCGTGTTCTAATCTCCTTGGCCATGAACTCGAGATCTTTGGTCATTTCCTTCTTTGTCATTTTGTTTGGACTGACGGTAACTGCCTATAATAGATGAAAACATTGTAAATTAATTGGAGCAATTATATACATGTACAGACAAACCTCCTTATTGTAAACTTGATGGGGTTGACTGAAACATTAACTTCCTATAGATATCTTGGGATTCAAGGTATCCAGGTTAAAATATATAAACTTAAAATTTTCGAGTACCTTTGAAATATCCTTGGTACAATGTATTTAGATTGGTTATGATCAAGATGCTTAAGTTTAGCTATGCATGTACACAGAAAGATGACATACATGTCTAATGGGACATTAGTTAAATTCAAGTTAAAATTTTCAGTCATATCATTTTAAAGTGATTTCATATATCAATAAACGAAACACAAAAAATTAACTTAAGATTTAATACAAGTAGTTTGTTTATCATTTGATGATACTACATGTATTTTGATAAATACCTTCCAATTTATGAATTCATAACTGTGGGGGTCATGTGGTATAGGCATACCAACTTTAACCTTCTTCACATCATGCATAACTGAAACGAATAGACTTCCATTTAAACATAATTTAACATTGAAATTTAAACTTTTAAACAATTTTTGATAATTTTAAATGAAAATGTAGTTAAAATTTTTTCAATCAAAATTGAAATTTAAGTCAGAGTTATGAGAGAGAGAGAGAGAGAGAGAGAGAGAGAGAGAGAGAGAGAGAGAGAGAGAGAGAGAGGTCTCTTACATTTGTTATATGACTTTTCATAATCAAACACAAGATCAGAAAGACTCTAAAAAAAATCAAACATTATATATATTATACAATACAAAGAGTTCCTAACAGGTTTCCTATTAATAAACCATTTAATATTTGAATTAATACCAATTACGGGGTAAAAAGTGAGATTATTTCTCAAAAAAGAATTATACCTGGGTATATTTATACCAAATAAATCTATATGATAATTTCGCAAATTTTAATATGCTAGCTCTTTTGATAAATTAAAAACCCCCACAACATATTGCTTGAAGAAGCACTTCAATATCAATGCTATTAAATATACTATAATCATCAATTCTTTAGTTTGTTTACAAGAATTTAAACATTACTTTAAATGTTACTGGTTTGTACATGAGGTCTTCTCGTCGACTCATCCCAATTGTTCCATAGCTGCCAGCATAGTAAATCCCTAACACAACGTGCCTGTGTACATTTCCTCCAAACACGCTCTTAAAACTGAGAGGAAATCTCTCCACACCTAGAAATCCATTGCTTAGATATCTGATTGAACTAAGGAAATATTTCTAGTATACATGTTAATATCTACACTGTAACCAGACTAAAGAAGATAATTTATTGTTGATTTATTTTCAGTGAAAGATACATTCCTAGAATCACAGCTTCTAAACATTTGATGGGCAGTGCTTCTTTGATCATTTCTTTTGCAGATTCTAGCAATCTAAAAATGAATAATGATGAATTATGAAAAGTTATTACATTGTTTTGTCATCAATGGGCATTTCTTATTATTATACTATAAGTTAAACTTCACAGCAAAAACAAGTGCCTGTTTTTTGTGGTATCAAAACAGTTATATTTGCCAGTATACTTACCCTGAGATAGGTCTGTTTTTTCGTATTTCAAAAAACTGTGTTCCTGTGTGGTTATACCTGCAACAATTTTTTGAAATGGTTTTCAGATAATTAATTTAAGATATGCAATAAAAGACCTTTCAGTTTTGAAAGGTCATTTTAATTCAACTTATACATGCATATAGCTAATTGCATCTTTGGGGATAATACAGACTGAAGGGTCCTCATGTAGTTTTGAATCCTATCCAGTCGATCTGAAATTGGAACTGATGCAGAGAAATTTGTAGGTGCTTGTGGAATAGGAACCTTCAAAATAAAATTCACAAAACCATAAACATATTAATTTCGATGAAAAAATATTGTACTGTTCACATCGTTGCGATCAAATGAAATTTTATTGACAAAAACAAATCACGCATTTTATGAATTTAAAACGAAAACGTACATGCAACTTGCACAGGTGCCCGTGGCAACTTGGCAAGATTTAACTTACTGAAGGCAAGTCTTTTTTGTCGCGCACTTTGTGTATAACACCACACCCGTCTGGGTGTATGCGCGCTACATGGTCCCACATTCTATCCCATGTTTTATCGTCAATTGGAAATCCACTTTTATTCACCCAAAATAACACTCCATTTTCCTCTTGCACATCCTCCTCTTTCCCAGATTTCTTCACGGTTTTAACCCGCACACACGTGGGTCCCCCTGTATCTTCTGGTTCTGCAACGCGCACCAGAGTTCCAAATACTGATGTTACTTCTTTTGCAGATTTAGATTTTCCAGATGCCATTAATGAACTGTAAGCTATCTTACGAATTTGTTTATCCCATATTATGAAATTTAAAAGACGCTGTCAGCTGTCAAAATATTGTTTACGTCGTCGTTAATGTTCGTCTAGGTTGTAAATAGACTTGTAACTCTAATTTGTCGATTGCCTCAAACAAACGTCTTAATGACTACGAAGGTATCGCAATTCGCCACTGTTCCGTTTTATATTAAACTACTCAATGTCGTCATTATATAATATATAATACTTACAAAGTTCCAGTTCTTAAAATTTCAGTGTTGAGCAAGTTTAAATATTTACAGTTAACAAGTTGTTAACAGTTGCAGTTTTTACGACTAACGTAAAATAAATGACAGGGGGGCCTAACTCAGTTTTGTAGTCAGTATAAACAATGAAATTATGAATGAAAATGTGAAGAAGTTTAACTTCACAAAAACTGTTCGTATATGGGTTGCAATCATGTCGATTGTAAATCTTGGAGATTCACTTCAGTTTTTCCTTAACCATTCTTTGTTATCAACGCAATTTTATACTTTATCGCAACATTACGGTAAGACAATAAATATTATGCCTTAATTAAGTTACATGTATATTTAAAAGCAGGATGATTGTCATATTTTTATACAAATACTTTACAGATCTTATTAGTCTTATATATTTTTATATGAGCAGAGTATTTTCTCTAGAGATATGGACAGACGCAGCCTTCATCCATTAAAAAATAGCTTGCATGATTTCTGTATTATAATGACATAGACAGGAATTTTATATTTTGGGGGAAGGAAGGGCTATACCCCAATATGAGTTATGATATTGTTTTCTAGTCACATGATTTTCAAAATTAAACATTAAATGTCAAGTAAAAAAGTCGATGTTGCATTATGTAAGGATCATATTAGTTTGCAAGATTCAAGAATATCACGAAGACACTATGAACAATTTGAACAAGCAAGAATAAAAAAATTTTATCGAGATGATGATACTTGGATTCTGTATATTCCACAATGTGGTAAACGTTACAGATGAAAGTGAAAACAAGTTTTAGCGGACAATATACTACCAGTAAGATCACCTCTTGTTTAATGTTCATGCATCGAATTTTTTACATAGGAATATATAGAGTAAATCTTTAAAAATCTTCTTCTCTGAAACTGATCAGCCAGGAAAGCTGAAACTTGTGTGGAAGCATCCTCAGGTAGTGTAGATTCAAGTTTGTTCAAATCATGATCCCAAACTAATATGATCCTTACATAACGCAACATCGACTTTTTTGAACTTAGGTAGTCCCTTTGAAAGTTATAATATGATTGACTCAAGAAATTAACTTTTAATCGGCTTGTTAAAAAGTCTGCGAATTACCGCTGAATCTGCGTAAATATATCATGTATAATATATATACCGCATATAAAATAATACATAGCCTACAAGTATATTGTACATAATATTCATGAAACAATTCTTTACATTGAGCATTATATAAACAAATATTTTCTAAATGTATTTTTCTAGCTAATCCAGCTTTTGGACGGATCTACGGAATACTCCTCTGTTTGTTGGCAGCTCTAAGATTCTCCTGTGCGATTGATATTCACAATAAAAGGTTTGATACCTTTGCATGCGCTTGTATTTTAAACTTTTAAAGGAAAAAGCTATATATGATCGGTGTTTCAAACATTGCAATCAATGAACAAGGTGAAATAATTCCCTTAATAATAACCGATGACCAAATGTCACTCGAGTATTATTATTTTATTTTTTGCAGTTTTATAGACAAACAGACCTTTAACACAAGTAATGTACATAGCAGAACTTCATTATGTTTACCATGTTTACTAAATTATACTCAGTAAATTAAAGGTCTGATTGATACAGCACATGTTAGTTTTCATAATATACACCCCCCACCCCTCGGGCCCCTGATGTTATGTGCCTGAAATATATGTACATGTATTTTAATTTCAATAAACATATGGATTTTTATTGCAATAAACTCTATTTCTTTGTTCACAGCATTTACAACTTGACATTGATGTCGTTTACTTTATTGTTTGGAAACATTCTTCTGGAGTTATTTGTATTCAAATCAGCAAGTGTGAACTTCTACGTTCTTCTCAATCTTTTCTTATCTGGTAAGTTCTTTTAATAACTGATGCTCTCTCGAGAGCAGATTGACGATTACACAGACGGACAGATAGATGGACGGACCTACTTAGGAGACAGATGGAAAATATGGTATGAAAATTGAAAAATTCCCAATAAAAAGCCTGCCAGTAACCATACCGTTTTGAGTTTTTGTTTTTGTTTTTTTTTTGTAAGGTGTATCGATCATATTGTTATCGCTGGGATTTTACTTTGTGCGCGAAGAGCCATCATCACAGGATAGGACAGAATCGGAGAAACATGAAAGGAAGAAAAAGTCTTGACATTCGTGTAAATGCCAGGGATTTTTAATGTTTATTAAGATTCGAATATTTGTGATTTAAACTGCATATGACAATTAGTATTTCTTGGAAATAAATGTCTAAAAACAAAAAGTGCATACCTGTGGGATATACAGTGAAATTTGCATGAACTAGAAATTAAATTGATGCTGGAAATGAACATGAGCTGTAATTTTCGTGTCGGAAATCTGAATTGTAAAGTTGTCATTTTCTGTTTCAGTAATAGAAATATGAAGGCTGGTATGACTTTGCTGTGCATATTTGTTGAGAAAAAACGATTTATAAGCTCTGATCAAAGCACACTTGTTCATTAATATCATCAATTGCGAAACAAAATTATATGAAATACCCACCAGATGCATGTACCGAAATGATTTATCTAGTCATAAACACTTATTTAGTAAAGAAAAAAATCCTATTATTAGCTTTTAAAGTTTGAATATTTTTCTACATCTTTATACAGAGCTATTCTTCTCAAGGAGATTGATATATAGCATAACAATGGCCACGACCATCCAGCCCTTTTAATAGCAAACAAAAATTGTTAAAACCACAGCTCACATTCAAGAGGGGAGTTGTTATACTTGATTGTATTTTAATTCAATATATGTTCTATGCTGTTCAATGTTGTTGACTAACATTTTATTCAGCGTAAACTTGAGCGAGTGTAACGAATTGAGTCAATTGAGCTATTCCCCAAATTAATAATTCACAAACAGAAAAATTCTGTGTAAATATGCATGGCTGTTCAAAGTTTCAAAAGTCAAAAGCAGAACCTCTGTAAAGAATATAATTAACAATAGATTTTAAGGCATTGACTGTATAGTTGTTTTTCACATAAAAGATTCGAATAACGAAACAAGGAACTTGATTTAACGATAGACTTTGGGTAGGGCCAATATGGCAACATAAAGAAAATTATTCAAATTTTAAATATTTTCTTCTGTACTTTCACTGTCGTTGGAGATAAACTAAATGAATTTCTATTATATCCATATGCCCTCTTTTTAAATACTGAAATTCACAGCCCATGGAGCAGGGAATGAGGCTTAATTTTTTTGGAGGGGGTGGGGGGGGTGGATAAAAAATACGGCTATATAGTGAATGTATTTTTTTTTAGGTAACTTGAGACACTCAAGTAACCTATTGCCGTTTGTCGTACGTTGTTTGTAAATAAGTTTTTAACATTTTAACTTGAAAACTTCAAAGTAAATTGTTCTGGTCATATTAGATTAAACATCTGTTCTATTTTAAACAAGAGGCACAGGGGCCACATCGCTCACCTGAGCAACAATAGCCATAACTCGGATCAAATCAGCATTACAGTACTGGACTGAATGCTTTTCCAGAATATTTTTTTCCCTATATCTTCATACATGTATGTAAAAATTTGACCCCCTCCCCCAATATGGTCCCATCATACCCCGGGGATAATGATTGAACAAACTTGAATCTACACTACCTGAGAATGCTTTCACACAATTCAAGATTTTCTGGCCTAATAGTTTTTGAAAAAAAGATTTTCTCTATATTTTCCAATGTAAAAATCGATCCTCCCATTGTGGCCCCACCCTACCCCAGCGGACCATGAGTTGAACAAACTTGCATCTACACTACCTGAGGATGCTCCCACACAAATTTGAGCTTATCTGGCCTTATAGATTTTGAGATGAAGATTTTTAAAGATTTTCTCTATATACTCCAATGTAAAACTTGACCCCCCCCCCCCCCCAATTGTGGCCTCACCGTACTTCCGGGGACATGATTTGAACAAGCTTGAATTTACACTACCTGAGGATGCTCCCACAAAAATTTGAGCTTTTCTGGCCTGATAGTTTTTGAGAAGAAGAATTTTTATAGATTTTCTCTATATATTCCAATGTAAAAATTCATCCCCCACTGTGGCCCCACCCTACCCCAGGGGACCATGATTTGAGCAAACTTGAATCTACACTACCTGAGGATGCTTCCATACAAATTTGAGCTTTTTTGTCCTAAAAAGTTGTTGAGAAGATTTTTGAAAACTACCAATAAATTTTTAATAATTCTAATCTCTCCTTTAAAGAGGGTGTGGCCCTTCATTTGAATAAACTTGAATCCCCATCAACCCACTGATGCTTTGTCTTAAGTTTGGTTGAAATCGGCCCAGTGGTTCTGGAGAAGAAGATGAAAATGTGAAACAGTTGATCAGAAAAGCTCACTTAAGCTAAAAATTTACTTTAATTTCCTGGCATTGTTTGCTTGTGTGGATTTTAGTGGTGGCTAACAAATTAACTATCAGATCTGCCTTAAACTTTGACATATGATAATTTTGGACATACACTAACATTTAGTAAAGAAAAAATCCAAATACTTTTTTCTTTAAAATTTGAGCATTTTTCTATATCTTTATACAGAACTCTTCTTTATAAGAAGATAATTATAACCTAAAAATACCCCCAACCATCCAGCCCTCTCAATGATGTCTATTCAAAACATGAAATTAGTGTTCCAAGATCAAGGTCAGTAAAAATAAAACAGAAAATTGATTAGCCTTATCATAAAACATCTGACAAAAAAAATGTATCATTTTTTTTCCTGTCAGTAGTGACAACACCAATTGATGCAAATGGAAGAAATTGACTGTGTGTGATTTAGCAAACAAACTAAGCAAACAAACTCTATAGACAACTTAAAAAAGTATACAACCCTTTGCATTCATATTACATATATTCATTTTAATAAGTATCCCTCTAATATACATGTATATAATATATATATGTATATAGTGTATATATAACATACACAACAGCACACAGTAAAACCTGCAAGCAATAAATGGCCAGAAAACAAACAAACAAACAAACAAATACCACAAATGCATTATATTTATAGACAAAACTATAGTAACTGGTAATAAAAGAAAATAAAAGATTGGAATACTGAGTTCTCTGAATATGTACCACCACACTCTATATTGATTTGATTATAATTAATTGAAAATATCACAGTTATAACAGCTAGAGTTAAGGTGTAGCTAATTCCATGTTCTTTCCACATTCTTCATCTTCTGACATCATTGCCTTAAAACAATGGATGAATGATTCAAAAGAAGCAAATGTTCAGCTTAAAAATAGAACATGGAGATCCAAACTTTAACTCAGTATTGAAAATAATGCAACAAAAAACATACCGTACTTAAAAGTAATGAAGTGAAGGATAAAAAATGGCTGATGTTCATTGCTCCATGTATAAAGATTGATTTATTTCATTTTTTTAATCGACATTGTAAAACATAACAAGGTGTAAATTACCACATATTTTATACTGCAGTGGTAATGACTAATTTCCAACTGTATGGATAGAAGAGTATAAATTTACAAGAACTAGCAATTCATTCGATTTTGAAATTTAAGGTATTGGCTTGATACAATATAGCAGGAAAATAACTTGCAGAGTTAATTCTTGCTATATTTACCAGCAAATTTAACAATTTGACAAGTATCAAACTTTGCTATGCTGTAGTAAGTTTTATCAATGCTTTACAAAGTAGTGAAAAAATATTGTACAATGTGCATTACAGAAATGCTAATAATAACAAAGACACTGCAAAGCAGAGCACTCTCACTGCACTAGTGTGGATGTGTAAAAGTGCTGAGAGGATGGACAGAATGAAAGAAATTCCAACCAGATCGCACACAACTAAATCATTAATGTCAAACTTGCATTGGACCTACATGTAATTACTTCTATTATGCATGTACCCTTTTCTACTACTGGTAAATAAGATGCATGCAGACAACCCTGTTGCAAGGGGTCAATAAAGTGACCTCTAAGTGAATCTTGCATGCCCAGAATAATGTTGTAGAAAAATATATATAGCATACAGGGAAAGGAGGAAGAAAAGCATAAATTACATGTATCTCTTGCTGCTTTATTTATAACATTCAAATCGTGATGGAAAATACACAAAAAAAATAAAAATTATCACATGATCAATGGAACAATGAGACATCAGTATGTGAAAAAGAATCAAGTTCAACCGGATAAATTCAATACTTTATGTAAAACAAAGCCAGTAGTATTAAATCACACAATTCCATTGATATATGAAACATTGGAATGTGAAAAAGAATAAAGATTCATAATTTTTGACTTTAAAACAAAGTATTCAGTATTTAATGACACATTCCAATAATAAATGAAATAACGGTATGTGAAAAAGAATTAAGTTCAAATCGGAAAAAATCATACATAAAGACTTTAAAAAAAAGCCATCTGTATTTAATTGCATGATCGATTGTTAAATGAAACATCGGTATGTGCCAAAAAAATGAAGTCCAAACAGGATTAATTCATACATAATGACTTTAAAACAAAGCCTTCTGTATTTAATCACATGATTGATTGATAAATAAAACTTTGGTATGAGACAAAAAAAAGAAGTTAAAACCGGATAAATTGAGACATTATGACTTAAAAACAAAACCTTCTGTATTTGATCACAGTCCTCAATTTTTACCAGAAACCAGTTTAGAGAAGAGCGAGTGTGAATCCTTTAACAGCACTGATGGGGAGTTGAACTCGGCCACTTTCCCATCCTTCATGACCAGCACACGATCACTGTCCATTATGGTGTCCAGGCGGTGTGCTATCGTCAGCACCGTGCTATCCTTGAATTCCTCTCGTATTGTATCTTGAATCAAGGCGTCTGTTTTCATATCGACACTTGCTGTAGCTTCATCAATACAGAGTATCTAAAATAATTTAATGATATTTATTTTCTATTTCATAACATGAAATCTTATCATTTGACATAAGACAAAACTACATATCATTTTTTAAAGAAGCAACATTATTGGAAAAAAGTTATGCTTTATAGGAGTACATTTATTATTCCATTTGGTTTAATTATTGAAAGCAAGATTTTTGCTGATGCAGAAAATTGCTTAGTTTACCTTCGTTTTTGTCAATATGGCCCTTGCCAAACACATCAGCTGTTTCTGTCCCACAGAGAACATTTTGCCCCTCTCCCCAACGTCAGCCTCCAATCCGCCTAGTTTCTCTACAGCTGACACAAGATGACATCTACCCAGCGAGTTCCAGATTTCCTCATCTCCATAAACACTAGCGGGGTCCAAGTTCTCTCTCACTGACCCACTGAAGAGAAATGGATCTTGTGGAATGACAGCAAATCGACTCCTGAAAAAAACCCCAAAATTATAGCCATACATAATGTTAGAAAAACTAAGTCTTGAAGTATTTTTCAAAATATAGTTGAACAATACAGTAACTACACTTTCAATTTAGCTTCTTCAAAACATGAGTTTCAGTCATGCGTCACAAAATCCATGTTGAAATGAATCTGAATCTCAAAAAATATTTTGATTTAAACAAAATTTTTTTCAAAATGAAAATAGGATTGGACAGCAGGCACAGCCTATTTTTGTCCTCTCCTTCTAAATCTCAAAAAATATTACTGGTACCTGATATCCTTAAGATCGAGATATTTGATACAGTTTCCATCCACTTTGATATCACCCTGGTGTATCTCTATGATACGGAACAGAGCCAGGAATAGACTGGACTTGCCCGACCCAGTCCTGCCCACAATGCCCACTTTCTCCCTGGGCTGGGTGCAGAATGTCACCCCACACAGGGCATCTGATAAGTCCCTTCTGTATCGCAGGTACACATTTCTAAAGGAAACAACACCAATGGTTGGCCAAAATGGTGAAACCTAGAATAATGGAAAACATTTTTCCCTTATTTAGAGTGGGTTTTAAAAAAATGGTTCACTGGTATAATCATATTGTTTTAATTTTGCGTCCATACATCCTTTCAAAATTCTAATTCTCTTCCACATAACCAATACAAGTATACATTGATGTGATAAACACAGGCAATTTTGGCTCACAGTACATGTAATTTAAAATGAAAAAAGAACACTCATTTAAGAAATAAACAGCAATTTAAAAAGTTCACCGGTTGGTTGGTCACGTGATCAAATCCTGTGAAGCCCAAAGGGCTTCTCAGTAGATTTGATCATGTACCAACCAACTTCATATCCCGGTGAATTTTTTAACATTGCTGTTTATTACTTATATTTACGTTTGAGAGAGACAAATCGTTCAGAACTGTTAAAATTACCGAGATTTTATGTTTACAATAATCCAAGCGACAAGCGATAAGCGCGTGTGGTTATCATTGTGACGTCACGGAAACGTTCACACAGAATTGAACATTTTCGCTATTCTATAGGTTCATGTAAGGAAGCATATTTGCAAATGTAAATATTTGGATTTTATATTATGTCTTTGGAATATTATTCCATGAAATATAGTACAATATTCTTCACAAAAATTTCATATCAACTTTTTTAAATGTTACTATGCTCTTTTTACATAAATTTCCTGGAATTATAAGCACAATTAACTGTGTACTGCTTAGATCACTGATAATTTGTTTCAGACTGCACAGTATATAACAGTTTACCAGGAGTGAGCCCTGCAGGTTTTCCGAGGGAATGTTGAGGTACTGCTGGGCCCTCTCCACACTGACCAGCTGTTTCTCAGTCTCGGTGAATGAACTCACCACTCCACTCAGTAGATTGGTCACTGACAATGCATAGGACAGTGCTAAACCAATCAGACCTGGGTAACAATAAAAGAACAAAGTGGGTGACTTAAAGCTAAGGCTTCATCTAACAAAGCCAGTCAAATGAATTGAATTCTGAACTATTTTCCAAAAAAAATAATGTGTTGGTTTGTGAAAATCTAATGGAAAACTGGCAAATAATTTGTGTTTTTATGATGTTAATAAATAGAATGTAACAAGGTGACAAAGATCAATATGACTAAATTTTCCCTTTGCTTTCTATCACATAAGTGACAGAGCATGGAATAGTAGTCACAAACCTGCATTAACAGCCTGGAACTGGTGCTGAAGAACAGAAATAAACGCAATGCCTGTCACCATGACAACACCCATCATCTGGAGTCGGAAGCCTAACCAGCTAGCCACCGCTTGCCCGCTGTACTGTGCTCTCAGGTTCAAATCCAACTTCTCTAGATTCTCCTTCCTAAATCTAATTGTTCAAAGGAGATGAATGAAAAATATTTCTATGCCAAATGATATGCATACACATATATAACACAAGCATTTTAACAATAGGCTGAAATATATATACTGGTACACCTAAGAGGCAAATGTAACCAATCAAATTCATCAAGATAAGCATATACATGTACATACACACTTACATATACATGGAACCATTTTCATGAGCTAGGTTCTTAGAGATCCTTTTATGTATTTTATTTTCACAGTATCTTATACCTTAATTTCTGATGTATTTTTTTTTTTATGTTCACTTACTGTAATTCTAAAATCTTCCTTTCATTCATCAAATTGCCCCAACATGTTAGAGTTACAACAAAGTACCATGCATATTTTGTTGTTTCAATTTAACAAAATCCAGGTAACTTACCTGTTATTCTCTCTGAATGCTCTGATAGTGGTCAGTCCTGTTACGGTCTCTGAGAAATGTGCATACACCGGGGACAGGGAAACACTGGAGATTCTCTTCACTTCCCTCGAAGTGTGTCTGTAGTAATGCTAAAATTGAAGAAATTCAAAATTTTATTTTCCATTAGTCTAAAAGTTTGGATTTCTATGGAACTTCCAATCAATTACTGTAAATTCCTTATTTTACGCGAGTACTTAATTGCTTAATTCTGCTATTTTGTATTAAATCGCGAGAATATAAAATCACGAGGACCAAATTTTTGTTATAATTTCCTATAGTTCAAAACTGTCTGAAAAATAAAAGTGAGATTTTAAAAGCGAGGGCTGCCTCTCGCAATTTTATCCGGATAATAATTCCTCATGTTTAATTAGGAATCTACAGTATGTGAACTTCAAATCCCTTTGAAACAGCGAATGTACATCAGAATGATCAATATAATTAAAATTAGATGTTCTGAATCCACTACTGCTTCTCATGCACTTGTCCCTAACATTGACATTGAGATAAGATAACATTCTTTGAACTGGAGTGAAAATTAAAAAGTGTTTCTGTTGGAACAAATCCTTTTTGAACAATTGTGCAGTAATATGTTATCATTTACCTGAATTTTATAATACACAACACCCAATGGCAGAAGAAGAAGAGTGAACCACGGTAATCCATAACAGATGACAACAATTGTACCCAGAATTCCAAACAGCTGCGCCAAGAATATGTTTAATATGAATGGCAAGGAATCGTCAATTGTATAGAGGTCTGAAGAAAACCTGTTGATGATTCTGCCCATTGGATTAGTGTCGAAAAAAGACACTGGAGCCTGGAATATATATATAAGCCAAATCAGCGTATAAAATTATCCAGCTTTGTGTAAAAAAAAAAATAGAATTATAATAATATTCACAGTGTTTAACATTAATTTGGCCTGCATAAATAAATATTGTATTCAGAGAATTTCCATTCCCCCCCCCCCCCCCCCCCCCCCCGTTTTATTTTTGCCCCTTTCGCCCTTGTAATAAATAAATAAATATATTTTATATTCACAATAAACAATTGACTGACCTTTAATATCACAGACAGAAGTTTTGTATGGAGATACTGTGCAGCACAGATACCTCCATAGGCGAATAGGAAAGCTCTCATCAGCGTGAAGAGAGAGTTAGCCCCCGCCAGAGCCCCATACACTGTGAGGTAGAACTGAATGTCATCAGCGTCTGTAGTGTTTCTGATAATGGTTAAAGAATGATCAAGTAAATTTACCAGTATCTCTTCCTTTGTTACTTTTACCTATTTCAATGACACAATGCTACAAGAACATCAAAAACATACCATGCAGATAAAATCTAACAGATCATTGAGCAACATGTTTCAAAGTAAAGATTCAACATCTTGTAGACAAAAATCCGTCTTTATATTATAAAGTAGGTTATAATTTTAGAGGTTACTAATTTTGACTTATTTTGTTGGTATAACAGTATTTTCATATATTGTCAAAATTTCACCCCTGTACTCATCAAAATAAATGTTAAACCCTAATCTCTTGAAATTCATAAAAATGACCTGCTAATTGATATCAATTTTCAAGAAAATCCAACAAGCCAGAATTTTCAAGAGCAGCAAGTTTTATATTACCAGACTTTCGTATATGGCTCGCACTGATCAGATCTAATGCTATGTACATACTGTATACGGGAAATATTCGCCCCGTTTTATTTTCGCCCCATTCACCCTCATTGTCAGCGGGCAAATTTAAGACTGGGCGAATTCCATTCTTGCAAATAATATCTCTTTTAACACATTGCATCTGGGCGAATTCAAGACGGGACGAAACCGTTTGCAAGTGTAGAAGGGCGAAAATAACATGGGGCGAAAATAACCCTGTATACAGTAATTTATAATATCAGTTGGGGATACGTGTATCTATACCTACCCCGTGTGATTGACACTGCTGTTACTGGATCCGTGAGAGTGAGACACCCAGTAAGACAACCACCAGTCATTTACATTTCTGGATGCTACAAGGAAACGGGGTGTAACGGTACATGTACTTATCACAAACAAAATCTTTTGATTTTTAACTAGATGATGGATTCAAGTATTGCGTAGAATTATTGATGATGGACTATTGCACAAAATCATTATTAAGACATTTTTCGAAAGTTACTTTCTAGTTTACTTTGATTACCTCTATGTACAAGTAAACAGCAGATATCCCACCAATTATTGGTATTTTTATTCAAGATGTGATTTTTATACCTAATCTTAAAGAGTGATAAGAAAGTGTCCTTTGGGAAAAAATCAAACCTCATCAAATGATACTAGAATATCCTTTCATTACGTTTTTGTCTATCTAATTCCTTTATTCCTTTTTTTTGGTAGCCAAGGGTATGAGATGCAAAAGTTTATTTAAAATTCTAAATCATCAACATAAATTTATGGTGGCATGTACCACTAACATGAACAATTCGTAATATGGGTAGCAAACTAAAGAAATTCATTACTGAATAGCTTTCAGTGTTACAATTACCTTGCATGAGAAACAGAGCTGTCAGTATGCTGGGTGCCAGACACACTCCGACCGCTGACCAGTAAGCTTTGTAGACCGACAGACTTAGAACTCCTTTCTCCATGCCCTCTTCCTCCACCAGCTCATCTTCCATCTCCTCCTCTGTAACATCGCTAGCTCTCACACTCTCCTCTGTAGCCTGATCAGTTGCTTTGTTTTCAGTCAGAAAGTCTTCATCCAGTACATCAGAAGGACTTCCTTTCATAAAATTGAAATTTTTTTTCTCATTATTGCATATCGTATTTAAGGAAATTTTAGTTCCACCCTTATTGCCAGTGGGTGAATTTTAAAATGACAGGACCATCTGAGAAATAGAGAATTAACTTTACTTAATTAAACATAAACGTGTTGGGGTAACTTTAAAATGGGGCAAAATATTCTAAATGTATAATTGGGCTTAAATAACATTATGCATAAAAAGAGAGTAAACAAATTGTAGACTTGAATTTGTAAACATCCAACAATAAAAGAAACTAGAACAGGTGTCTTACCAATCATCGAAATTCTACCATCTTCCATTACAACTACGATATCAGCTGCAGCCAAGAATTTAATATGATGAGTGCAAAGGATTCTGGTCTTCCTTCGCAGCATACCCATAATGCATTTGTCATACAACTGTTGAGCAACATAAGCATCTACGGCTGCAAGAGGGTCGTCCAGTAAATACACATCTTTATCCTACCACACACAAATATTATACAAATTGAATGTATCACTCATGAAAAGGCTTGTGTACATTTGACTGAAATGAATCCATATATCTGTTACATATATCCTAGTTATAAGTCTTTAAACAATTTCACTCTTTAAAAAAGTTTGGCATCCAAATACGGTAGTTTGCAAATTTTTGCACATACCGGTAAAAATATGTGCTAGTTTTTGACTGATTTCTTTTATTTTCTAACAATCTCTTCAAAGTTTGATACCAATGCATTCATAAAAATTCTGTATTGAGGTCACTTTTTTCTTGCCTATGAACCTTTGATGATAAAATGTACACCAATTTCTAATGTCAATTTGGGGCATTAAAAACTTTCTGAGGCTAGTTTACCATTAATATACAGTTCTGTAGGTAAGGGACTTTTATTTACCGGTAAATTAAACAATCATTTTACATGTATCTCTCCTTTATGCACAACGTATCAGACTACATAGTTCTCAGAAAGTGACCAATAATCTGTTTGTTGAATTACCTGATACAGTGCCCTTGCCAAGGCCACTCGAGCTTTTTGTCCTCCACTTAAGGTCACACCATTCTCACCAACCATTGTTTTATCTCCAGCAGAAAAGACCTACAAGTGCATTGTCATATTTAGTACATTTAGGACATTGCCTGCCTATCAAATAGACAGAGAGATCAATTGTATAAAAAAAAAACAGGGAAATTTGGTATTTTTACCTTTAGATCGTCAGCGAGCGTTGAAGCCTCCAGTACCTTTTCGTACCTCCTGTAGTCACACGGCTTTCCAAACAGAATGTTGTCCCTGATGGTACACTGCTGTATCCAAGACTCCTGACTGACCAGGGCAAATCCCTCCTCCAGATTCCGAATCCAGATCTGACCTCCTATTCTCTGCATTTCTGCAAGGATGGCGTTTAGCAAGGAGCTTTTCCCAGACCCAACCTTTCCTACCACTCCTATAAACTGACCCTTAAAAACATACAAACATCACTATTGACTCTTGGGTATAGCATACAAAAACTACCAAAATACATATATTGTACTTATTGTCAAACAGTACATTGCATAAAAAGGGGGAGGCAATTTTTTCATGGATGAATAATAAATTAGTACTTCATCTATTTGGAAGTTTAAATAATGATGCTGCTGTGTCATTTTGCTACCCTGATCATGATAGTTTTATAATTCATATGCTTTAGTCAGTCTGCATGCAGTCTGTGCTCTCAATGTAGCCAAATTTTGATCAATTTCATTATAAGGCAAATACATCAGATTGTTGATCTTCATGATTCAATATATTAAGCTATGAACTGTTACCTTTTCAACCTGAAGATTTATATTTTTCAATAGCAGAGCACCTTTAGATTCTTCATCTTGGTTATCATCCTGGCTTTTTATGCTATTTACTAACTGCATTGTGTTCGGTTCTTCCTCCCATGAAAAAGTTCCACTTCTGATGGACAGTACTTTTTTACCACGATAATTATCTGAAACCATTGAAAAATTATCTCAAGCATAAAAGCATTTGTTAAATTTATTTCATCCTGCATCATACTTTTCAATAATGTGACTATGCACAAGTACTATGCAGACATATAGACGTATTAGAGCGACATGTACTTCAGACCCCTAGCTCAACTCAAATTTCAAGACATTTTGTCCCACATTTTGATAAACTTTGGTTCAACAACCTATCAGTCCAAGATTAATCAAGAGAAAAGCTGTCAATGTGACAGCAAACCAGGTTTTCTTTTGTGTGAACAGTATTCATTATCCATTTGTCAACCCTGAACTGATGAACACTCCCTATCCAGAGAAATGGGGTACCCTATACGCAATAAGCATATTGACTAAATGACTAAGTTCAACAGCTGATATTTTTTCATAAATTACCAGAAATCAAAATCCTAGAAACATGCACACCTCTGATAAATGGACAATTGATCTGTAAAAGAACAACTTCCTATCTTGAAAACTGTAGGAGGAGTTATCTGTACAATAAGGGTACCCTATATGCAATATTTTGCCAAAGAATGACTAAGTTCAACAGCTGATATTTTTTTCATAAATTATCAGAAATCAAAATCCTAAAAATATGCACACCTCTGATATATTACAATTGATCTGCAAAAGAACAACTTCCTATCTTGAAAACTGTAGGAGGAGTTATCCATACAATAGGGGTACCCTTTTGGCAACCACCCGCCCACCCGCCATTTTCACCATTTCAATAACCAGATTTTTCCTTTGGAAAACCCGGTTAAAAAAAACTCAGCCTTGGACCATATCTGAACTGTCATAAGGCTGAAATATATTACCAGTAATGCTAAAAGAAACATGTATATACTACAAAATACATTTAAACATGTATTCAAATCAAACATTACAGAATTCTTTTTAACTTGTTTTGAAGCAATATTGATATTGAAAAGCTGATGTCGGTAGCTAGTAGAGAAAAATTTGGGTTTGACATGCTACAGATAAATTTTTCAATAAAGCTATAAATTTGCACCTAGCCAATGCCAACAGATAACAAAATTATACAGATGTGCACTGTACTAAAATTTGAATACATTATATTTACATTTTCCAGTGTCTCTGTCTGTGATAACACTACGAATCGATTTTGTACTATACAGCCCAATAAATTCAAAAGACGTATTGTTGGGGGCGCAAGCAGGTTTGCATAATTAATATTATAAAATTTAATTGTACAACTGCTGAAAATTATATAAATATAAGTAATAAGGAATCATTCTTTGAATATTATGAGGTGATAATTTTGGTCGGGGCATGATCAAATTATCATAAAGCCCTTCAGGCTTTATTGGATTTGATCACGCCCCGACCGAAATTATAACCTCATAATATTCAAAGAATGATTCCTTATTCCTTAAATATACCATGCCAGTCTTGGGACACTGACAAAATGGGTCACAACTCACTTTTTTCTGAACCCTTCTACATGTACGATATATACATTAACTCACCATCTTGTGAGTAGTATGAATTAAGATCAACCTCTGAGAGGGACACAAAGGACTGCAGTCTCTTGAGGGAGACCCAGGCCTCCATTAGGCCGTTCAGGACCCAGGGGAAGGCATTGAGGGGGCTGATCAACATCAGGAACAGGGACAGACTGGTGAACACCTACAACAAGGAACACAGAAAATCATCATCATCATCATCATCATCATCATCATCTGACATCATCATCATGATCAAGATGTCCAGTTTGTCTCCTTTAAGGTAGTCTACCATATATGTATTACTCAGATGTGATTATGTGAATTGAACAAATTTGGGAAAGACTGGTGAACATGAACAACAACCAGAACAGAAAATCATCATTATCATCATTATCATCAAAATCATCATCGTTATCGTCATCACCACCACGATTATTCTGTTTGTCTCAATTAATCAAACATCTAAAGTGTGTTAACATGTGACAAGGAGAAAAACAAAAAAACCTTCATTCTTGCCAACATGCTGTCTTCTCTGTCTATCTGACAGTATCTGTGTGTCTCAATAAAACAGTAGATAAAGTGAGTTAATGTGTGACATTAATTCAGTTGTCCGCATGCCTAACACAACCTCTGCAATTTCCTATGCTATTCTACTGCTGAATTAAATGTCATACAAAGGTTACATCATATTGTATGATAAATGAAGTCACTAGGATTACAGTTACCAAAAAAACTAATGAAAATCTGGAGCAGAGTCCATTAAGTCAGTGTTAATAATCAAAATAAATAGTCCAGTCTTGCTGAAGACTTTATTCTTTGTAGATAAAATACAAATATGTGTACACATATACATCTTGTCACAAAGATTCTTCCATTTCCTTTTTTTAATATTTGCATTTTTATAATAAAAGAAACACAAACATCAATAAAACCTAATATTTAATACTATAGCACGGACTGTTACATTAGATCTTTGTGTGTTTTGTAACAATTTAAGGAGCCTAATGACCTTCAAATTTGAGATATCTTTAATTGTTATGCCTCTGTCAGTGTATTTTATAAATTTAAAATTATGATAAATAAACCTGCTATCTTATTTAAACAACATTTACCATGAAATAGTTCTACACTTTTTGCTCAGGAGTGAATAGTAATCAAACTTGTTCACAGCTAGGTGGTATTTGATTTCCCTTGCGTTTAATTTCAGATTGTTTCTGGTATTACCTGGTTGTTAAGTTCTTAAGGTAAAGACAGGTGTATCAATACCACATACATGTATACATCATGTATATCTATCAAGGACATGTACTCCTCAAAATATGAAAATAATATAAATCTATGTAAAATGTACTTTTATTTGCGTACAAGAAATTGTTACGAGGGTCACGATAGCCTCACATCGTCATGAAAATTTCTCTATGCTAACCAGGCCTCAAATGCATGTGGTATTTTATTTTTTCAGATAATCTACATTTTGATTGCAAAAATTAGTTGCCGCGAACCAGTTCATCTCTGGTAAATGGCAAAATAAAGTAATCACGAATAAAAGTTGCTTTACACTATATCTGTATTTTTTAATGCAATTATTCCAGCCATACCTTGGCAGCAGTCAAGGTGTTTCCCAGGAGTGAGTAGGTAGTGAAGGTCAGAATTGAAATAAGGACTGGTGTAGTGGCCCAGAAATAAACGCACATTGCATCTAGATACTTCCTCCCCTTCAGACTCTTCAGCTCAGCATTACGAAGCTTCTCAATCTTAGTTTGAAATGTATCCTCCCATGCATAAAGTTTGACGACACGGATTCCCCTAAGAATTTCTGTCATCAGCTGTAAAGAGAAGAGTTTTGAGTAAACGAAAGCATAAAATAACTGACCATGAGCTACAGAAGGAGAAAACAATTAAAGTAAAACATTCATTTTTTATGTGAATAAGCATTTGTTTATCCAGATCATTACATAAATCTACTGACCTTAACCCTTGAGTCTTTTTGGAGCATCATCTCTGTACTAAGTTGTCCAATTTTGCTGGCCAGCCATTTATTGATGGGAATAAGGAGAATGGCAAAACCTAAACCAGCTAGAAAAGCCAAACCGACCTGCATGTGTAACAAATACAGGGATACTCCAACTTGGAATGGGAGGCTCCAAAATGCATGGAAACTGGGACAGAAATTCACAACGCGGTCAGTGTCTGTGCTCATGAAGTTGACTATCTCCCCTGTACTGAATTTTGATGATGATACACTGCTGACTCGGAGAGCTTTCTTGTACACCATTGTAATTATTGAGCATCTAATTTTGAGTCCAACTACTTGCATGTTGTAATCAAACTGAGTTGAACAGATAGACCCAATAAATGTTGAAAGCAGGAGTCCCAATGCATAATAAACACCATGCACTTCAGGCTCATTTTTGTTTTCTACATATGACACAAGGAGATTGAGCAGAATAGGACCGGCAAATCCAGCAAGATCAGCTGTCAGTTTCAGAAGTCCTAAAGAGTAGTATTCCCATCCAAATATACTGTTAAGGGCTTTTAACAATGTTCTTTCTGCTGATTTAGATTGAATTTTTACATCTGGAATTCCAGAATCGTTTCCTAAAAGATTCCCATTAAAGTTTCTCTCCTTCGTGTCTTGGTTGATAGAATTAGATGTGGCATCTAACTTTAAACTAATTTTTTCCTCGATATCATTAGTATTTAATCTGTGGGGTAACTTAAAGAGATCATCAGCTGTATATATATCATGTTTTGACCCTTTCACCATCAATGGATTTACCCAGTTGAAGGTTATTCTAGAAATCCATGATTTGTTATCTTCTCCAACTAACAGACTATGATCACGTGTAATGGCACCATAATTTGTTCTTGAGCTACTTAATAATGATTCTACAGATTCCCCCTCTAATGTATTAATGTTTAAACTATGACTAGGCAATTGCACATTGATTCCACCTTGAGAATTAGGCAGCAGTGATAATAAATACACACAGTGTAAACCAAAATACACAAACACACATACACAAAAGTAGGGATTAAATGGTACAGGTCTATGGATCCATGATAAAATGGCAGTATGTAACAAAAAACTAGCAGATATAAATGTTAAAATATAGGCCAAAATATTAGATAAAGGGCCTCTATATGTTCTCCATATTAAATACTTCAAATTCCACACATAAAACGAATGGAAAAACCAACAAACAGAAACAGCACCTGAGATAACAATGTCCACAGCACTGAGTGAATTTCCAGTCAGTATTCTCGTCAAAATAGGAGCAGCAATGGCTGACAGCATTAATAATAATGAACTTAAAAACCTCAGCTTCAGTGCTGCAGGAAAAGGGTAGACATTGCTGTCAATGCTTGCTCCTCTGGCAGTCGCTACATGATAGACACTAAAAGTTAACAGAATGACGTGAGGAGGTAAAATCAACACCAGCTCTTCAAAGCAGAATCCAAAATCCTGGCCATCCCAGGGTAATGTGTTTTGGTGGGGTCTGCAAATTTCCTCCCAAAAACCCATCCTTTCTGATGCAAATCGGCTAGTGATAAGCCAACTAAGTGCATGGACCACTCATTATAGGGTCTTGGATGAAATCCTAAATAGTAGAAAAACAAGTACTGAGGAAAACAAAATAATTCCATTACCTTACATGCAATAGTGAACTGTTCACTACTGAAATAGCTTTGCTACATGTATCTTGACTTTTGATTGAATTAATTCATACATACTGTACATAAATAAATTAAAAATTAACTGCACCAAAGTTTGCAAAAATATATTACTTACAACAAATTTGCAGAACAACCACTTGTCATACAAGACATTAAAGCATGTGCTTGCATCTTCTACCTTCATCAACCGGTCTGATCTACTTTTTCACATTCCCAACTCGGGTTCGGTAAACCAAAATAAGATATCACTAAAACCCGTAAACAAAAAAATATAAAATATCACAAGATTTGCATAAAATGAATAAAAATATAAATAAAATCAAATAATATGCTCACAATATGTCACTCTTTGTAAGCTGTTATACGATTATCTACCATATATTTATCTTTGTTTTATGAGAGGAAAAGGTTAGTGAAAAAACGGAATGACCAGCCCGATGTATTTATCCTTGTAGAAGCAAGACAGCCCAAATTATGGGAGAAAAGCCAGTAGCAAAATAATAAAAAAATTGATAATATACTTTGTATGGTAAGTTTGTATATATCTCAACATGTCTCTGATCTCGACATTTAATGCATAATATCATTAAAAAAATGAGATGTCTCCTGTTTAAGTCTCATTTACCATAAAACGTGCAACTTTTTACGAATATACACGGATATCCTGTTTCTCATATGTCATGTTGTTTCTCGCCGCCAGATCTTGAACTTTTTCTACTTTTGTTAAATCAATTTCAGGTTTATTACTACCTTGGCTTTGAGACTTTCAGTTCAATCAACAAAAGGGATGCAGAGATCTGGTGATGAGGCCACTCAAAGTTCTCATCTTGCAGCTCCTTATATTTGTGATCACCTTCATATTGATAATTCCTCCTCTGTGTATCAAATTGCCATTCTCAAAATTTTACTATGTATACAATAAAAAGGACGATGTCTCAAAGAAAGCCGAACTACTCAATACAAAGCGATATGATAAGTCTCTCTCCTATTTCGCTGCATTACAACCAGATTCATCAAAGCAATTCTACCTTGATATGGAGAAATTGGGTCATCTTGACCTAGTTGTGACTATTGTGAGTGTAAAGAGAAAGGATCATGGAAACTTAGGCTATCTTACTCAGGCTGTGGCAAGAATGGATAAATTATTAAAAGAAGATACTTTTTTCAAACGAAAATTCTTGTTTATATGCAATGTTGATCAAAATCCATATGGCCATGAAGAAGCAAAGAAACTAGAAAAGTATATACCAGTGACACATCGCTTTCATAATTTTACATCAAATCTAGATAAGAGTCCTCACAAGTCTTTGTACCAACAACAGAGTTTTGATACCTACCAAAAGGAAACCATAGATTACATGTTCTGTTTAGAAATGGCACATTCCATGAATCCAGATTATGTTTTGATGATGGAGGATGATACTCTACCTCTCCCACAGTCACTGGAGGTTGTGAACTTCAAAGTAAAGTGGCTTTCCTCATTCAGAAATCCTCCCATCAAAGACTTTGCATACATTAAGCTTTACTACCCACCTAAGTGGCAAGGATTTGCCAATGAAGTAAAAAGAATTTTGGAAGTTGTGGCAATTGGAATGGTTGGAGCAGGGTGCTTTGTTTTGGTTTTTGCTTTTAGGAAAAAGAGATCCGTTCAGTATTTCTATGCACTTTTTGGTGGTATTTATTTTGTATTAATTTCTCTGCTGTTAGATCGTCAAAATATTCTGGAACTGCGCAGAGTAGCTTCTCAGTTGTATTCCCTCAACCTATCGCCTGGGTGCTGCACACCAGCCATGTTTTATCCCAAATGGGTCATTCCTGAATTGTTGAAATACTTAGCTACTGCAAATAATAAGTATCACACAGACATAGCAATTTATAATTTCATCACAAGCCAAAACCTTACAGCATATCAAATAGAGCCAAACTTGTTTGTTCATATAGGCATGTACACCTCTATTCATAAAAATTCTCGAAAGGATCCTCAAGAGTTCATATTTTTTAGTACATGAAAGTGGATGAACAATCAGGATTTGATGAGTGCATGATAAGAAATGAAAGTTGTACTAAAAATCTTCCATTAGATTTTCTTGAAATTTGTTTTATTACTATGTGTTTTTAAATTTTATGGTGCTCTTTCTGAAAGCAGACTTTTAAATAGCTGCTTTTGTATTTGGAAATTTACAATAAATATGCATTATTTTTCCATGGTGCTTGCAAAAAGAGGTAAAATGAGTACATAAAGATATACTGGAATTGAAAGAGAAAGAAAAATTCATGAGGTTTGCAAGAGCCTCATTGTCGTGATTTTTTTTTACACAAACCAGTTCTCAAATGGCTCTGGTAAATTATTTTCCAGATATAAATCGACATTTTGATCGCAAAAATTAGTCGTCATGAACTAGTGTATCTTTGTTTATTGTGAAATTAAGTCGTCGCAAATGAAAGTTGGTTTTACTGTAATCTACCTGTAATGCAATTTTGAAAGACCCTCTATTTTCATCTGATGCATTATGATACTATAGCAGTTGTTTTATATTAATGCTAGAACAAAGTTAATAAGTTATAAGTTGTGTAAGGGTTATCCTAGTCGTATATTGTGCATCTACTTAGAAACTGTTTAACTACATATTGTGTACTTGGATTACATATTGGAATTGCTTAAACAAGAATTTATTATATCTAAGAATTGTCATTTTGTGCAATAAAAATAACATATCAATGGACTTGTGTTTATTTTCAATTTTATGCTTTTGGAATTTGTAACATTGTCAAAGTTTAGCAATTTATTTGTATGTAGAAGAGGTCACAATCAGCATTGCTACAATACAGCTGTCATGATTAAAAATGTTCTTCATTTCATGGAGGATAATTGGGTTGACTCAAAGAAATATCTGACCACCATTAATTTAATAACCAGTATGTGTACTAAGACAGAAATAGATTAATTACTTTATGTAATAATGCATGTATTCTTTAGATATATACATATTTATTTCCTATCAACTGCAGAATTTAGTTATTTTAAGATTCGAAATCACAATTAATGTAATAAAATTAATTTATTTTGTTGATTGCGTGGAGCCTTAAGAGCTATATACATCGTTTTAGGTTTGCCATCTATGGTAACAATAGTAAAAAATCTAATACAGAACAATATTTCAAATGTCAACATTTTATTTTCAGACTAAATATGAAATGTGAGCAAACAAATTAGAGGTGTAGAACAAAAAACTGATAACGATATATGGAAATGTATACAGAGCATAGTGTAAACTTTTTACAAGTAATACTGACTGGTGTAAAACAGCACAATATAAAAGGTATAATAATACTGGTGCAATATATATGCATTTTATGATAATACTCTTGTTTATATATGCAATTTTTTTTTTACAGATTAAATTGTCTTACTCTATTAAGATATTGTAGCGATTTCTTCACAAATATTATCAGTTCCATTGTATATTAACAAAATGATGAATTCATGCTTCAACTTATCAAAATACATGTAACTATAAACTTCTATATTTTTTTTTTTATCTTCAGTACACAAAGAAGCAGCCAAATCACTTATTGATTATGAATAGTTCATATGGTCTGTTTGTGTTTAGTTATGATGTGGAGTCCCTTCCTCTCTCCATTGCTGAATTATTCTTAAATTTTTAACTGGCATTCATCTGGAAAAGCAACAAGTACATAGTTACATATCAGAGGAATTCAATACGGGGAGAGAGAGAGAGAGAGAGAGAGAGAGAGAGAGAGAGAGAGAGAGAGAAATGGGGTGCTTCAAATACATTGTAATAAATAGGTGTTTCAAAATAATTATTTTTAATATAAATATTACAAATCAGTATTATCCTTTCATTATATACATGTATTAGAAATGTTTAAAATTGCAAGACTTGATAGACATATGGCTATGAAATATGTTGGCATCTTTCTCATGAAAGATATATCACAAAAATTAAACCTTTTATTAATGTTTTGTGTAAAATATGTTATCAATACATTTCAAAAATGAAGTTTATGATATAGATACAAAAAACTACACTAGATAATACTTAAGCAATGTACATTTATTTATAAGAACTCTATTATAAATCTAATAGATTTATACAATATAAACATGTAATTAAATGTGTTAGATACATTGTAAAGCAAATATAGACTATATTTACCTGTCATTTCAATGTAATTATTTTTCATTAATAACTAAAAGCTAATTGATCTTCTTAGGTATTTGAATTGTACATTCTATATATCAAGCAATTACTGTGTTAGTTTAATCTAACATGTTATCATTATTGTTATTATTATCAAAAGCTAATTGTTGGATAATTCTCCCATTCCTTCAAAATCAAAAAATTGCATGTTCTTGCACCCACTAAATAAGTTTACATATTAATGCATGCAATTATAATATATATTTAAACTACAGATATTAAATAAATATTCATTCTATCATAGGTATCATTCTCAAGCAATAGTTAATGCCAGAGACACATATAACAAGTGTGTAATTTTCTGAAAAAACAATTTGATTTATATTTTTAATTTTTTTATTAATGATCAATTTTTAGTTTAATGAAAATTCCATATATATACGTCCCTGTTAATGCTTAATTATGTATGGTTATGTTTTGACATATTTCTTTCTATATACTATATCTTATACATTTTAATTTTGCTGTAATGCCATTATACAAAAAGCATTTGTTGTCTGTCACCGTGAATATATATTACCATTACCAAGTGGCTACAAATAACCTAGAATAAAGTTATACATTTATCAGATTGTAAGCAATACGGACATCAAAAGTGTAGAGGCAGTTAAATTGTTGATCTCTATATCAGTCATAATAAGTGTTTATATACATAAGATTATATTTTCATTTAAAAGTTGAAAGATATTTTACAGAATAATTTGCAAATCCAGTCTTATTTCTCTTGAATAAAACTTTACGTACATTTATCTTTGTAATGCCTCCTTTCTCTGTGTGTTGGTGCATCTACTTCAAATGTACATCTTGGCTCATATCCTGGAGTTTGCTGCTCAAACACTGTACTGCTGAATTGCTCTGGATAATGCTGGCGCTGTTTGCGACACCAGTCCTGCTCTTTTTTCATTTCAACTGCACACCAAGATTCTCTGGACTCTCCAAGTGCAAGCATTTCTGCTTTTGATAATTGGTTTCCACCAGACATCTTCAAATTCGATAGAATTTCTCGAGCAAAAATTCGTTGCTATGTGTTAGCGTCCTTAGTCTTGATGCTTTTGTAACTTAAAGGCATGCAATGAAATTGCCTTGTATAAAACGTTTATCTGATCGCGTTAAAAGTATGTGAATCATGTAAAACGGAAATCATTTTTCCGGATGGGGGTGGGGGTGGGATGGTGATTTTTTTTTTGGAAACGATATTTTTGGGTACTGTATACGATATATGTTCAATCGATAAAAATTATATAAAAGTATTGCACAGGCGCTTGTTTCTGTAATGAAAGTCCACCCTATTGTGTAATATTTATAGTTATCATGCTATTTGTAGAAACAGGTGCCTGCACATGTGATGTAGATTAGATTTAGTACTATAGTGTTCTATAATGTATGCGCAGAAATTTACTAAAAATAGGCATCGAACCCCCCCCACCCCCCCCCCCCCCCCCCCCGCCCCCCCTCCCCCCCCCCCCATACACACCCACCGGCAAACACGATTATCCCCCCTTGGAAAAATTGTTCTGGATCTGCGCTTGTAATAAGGCATTCCAAGTCAAAGTGTTGAACTTTTTAAAATATCTCACACTTAATTCCTCTTTTTTGGAATAAAGAAAGCATTGTTCCATTAAACCTTTAAAGGGGAAATTCGATCGAGGAACTCGCTTCCGTTTAATATTAAGGAGAAAATGCATCGTCGAACTATTTCCTCTTTCCTAAATGTTCATAGCCTTACACTTGCATCTAAACTTTAGCTAACAATTTATTCTTATGGAAGTATTTATTTCAAATGAATCTAGAAATATAATTCATGCTGCATGGTTTTGTGATAACAATTATATTTACTAAAATCATTTATTATGATTGTTGTATGTCAAGAAAACATTTGTTCAAGATGATTTTTTTTAAAAATAAAGTCATTGGAGTTGCTTAATTAGAATCACAACGCTCTCAGAAATATTGTAACTAACCACTTGGTTTGTGTGGTAATTAATTTCAGATGAATTCATAGACAAACGAATATTGTCTTTCTCATTTGATTTTATCCCAATGTATTCAGTATTCAGGCACGTAGCAATCCTAAAAAATCCGTGAAAATCCTAATCCGTTGGGGGGGGGGGGGGGGGGGGGGGGGGGTCAACTTCAATTTCACTGTTAATTTCCTTATTTTCACTTCAACTTTTTTGCATGCACCCCAAAAAGGGGGGCCAACTCTATGATAATTCACTTTTTTGTCTGTAAATTGAAGAAAAACTTTTGCTGCGAGAAAAAGAGGGGGTAGCCCCCCTGCCTCTTATGCTACGTGCCTGGTATTGGACAAAAATAATTTGATCTATGATTTGGTGATCATCGTCGAAACCCATGGGTTTCCTATCACGAATTTACAATGAAAGCAGTGTAACGGATAGTCAACCCATTGGTTCCGACGAGGGGTAATCATCAGTAATAATAAACGTTACAGAAAAGTATATTTAATAATTGGAACTGATGTAAAACATGTTATTGTATTTTTAAATAAACAGGTAAGTAACATCATTTTAAAAAGTTGCGAGCTGGTGGGTTAAACATACCCGGAAAAAATCGCCAATCTAAATCCTAATGCGGGGGTGGAGGGGGGGGGGGGGTGCGTAGCACCTAAAAAATGTATTCAAGTGTTAAGTTTTACTATATTTTCTATATGTTTATTTTCCTTGAATAAAAAAAAAGTGAGGGGGTAGCTAGCCCCCCTACTACTGATCCCCCTCCTAATGCTACATGTCTGAATAAAACGTTTTTATGTTGCTTCAAACGATTGCAAGCATTGCAAAAAAAAATCTGCAATATTTGTTATTCAGTCGATCCGGTTACTGTATGTCCCTATGACCGTGTTAACCGGGGGGGGGGGGGGGGGGGGGGGGGGCACATTGTCTCATATTGCACCGGTTCCAGAATCATTACGGTAATATGTAAGGTGCATTGATGATTAAAATTATTGGTTATCTTACTGGATAAATTGGAAGAAAAATTGATGTGCCAGTGATCAATCGAGTACATAAAGTCACGTTGCATTTACATTGTTGTCATCGTGGAGGTTTATATGCTTTAATTGTTCCTAAATTAACACTAATCGATAAACGACAACTTCAAAGATTGTGTGGCAAGGCCAGTCGTCAAAAGTATTTTCCCCTAATACATGTACAAGACATTTCAAAACAGGTTAAAATTGACGCGTTTTTCGAGTGAAATATACATAGATTGCGTAGTCTTAGCTCAAAAGCCAGAGAAATCTTATTGATTTCGATGAGCCATGGCTGAAATAGACAGGCCTACGTCACATTGCTGTTTGACACAACTACCCTGAGTCCAAGCTCTTGTTAAAATGGTTCTAATGTAAAATATATGCACAGCACTCAAAACGGTGAACATTAGTGACTGTAAACTGAAAAGGTGGAATGCGTTCATGGTGTTATGAATGCAAATTAGGCCGGTTGTAAGGAATTGCACTATAAATAAAGAGTTAGAGTACTAACAAAAGAAATAAATTAAACATTTACACTCTCGCGGTGAATCTCAACCTCATTTGAATTAGAACATTTCAAGAACATTGCAGGGAATATGTTGTGCTGACATGCAGTTATAGGCTAATTAACCGATGAAAAGGTACCAGGTAAGTTGCACAAAGGAGCAGATTTACATGGCATTGCTAAAACAGCTTTCAATCATGTGTTGACATTTTACCACGTGCTGTTCTATTTTTAAAAAAAATCCATAAACTTCCGTTTAGTGCGTAGGATTGTGGGTAAAAACGACGAAAACGAGCTGATGATCATGGACTAACGTAAACACCTGTGGGTTGTAAACAGGACAAGATCGGCTAAACGTAAGAAGATGGAGGCCGCTAATTCCCAGTCAGACACCCAGAATGGGGGAGGAACAGTTACCCACGAGCTGGTAAACGGTAGGTGAAAATTTGGAGCGCAAATGCCCCCTGACTCAGTTGTTTACTACAGCTTGCTCGACTGAAAACAAAACAACTTATTATTACGTAATTTGCACTGTTTTGCATGTGCGTTTTTGCATATGGATGCTGAATATATGCATTGGAGGTAATTTTTATCTTTGTTTTAATTGCAATTGAGGAAATTGACATATCAGCTGGTTGTGAAATCTCATTTAAATATCTTTGTTGAATCACGGTGCACGAAAGAGCAAGGGAATTATAGATTCTCAAAGCGGTTATTCACACTTGTTCTTGGTCATTGCCATTGGGGCATTTGAATGCAAAACCAACGCAATGTGAAAGCCGACTTAGTTAAATGAACAACAATTTCAACATTTTACTCTGACAAAACAATTTATTTTATATTGCTAAAAAAAATAAAATATTTTATTTTCTAGTAATAAATCCAGTTTTTTAATTTTGATCATCAACCTTCAAATTTTTTAGGCATTTCTGAATCTAATTTGGTTAAATTTTTGTTTGTTAAGAAATAAACAAGAAGTTATTTTGAGCACATAGAAAGTGAAAGTAAACTTTACGAGAAAATCGTTATCTATATTTGCAAACACACACAATATAAAAACTAAATTCAGTATGTTATGCAATGTTCGTATAGACCAAGTGACTTGTTTTGATTAGGTAAATTGTATGAACTTTGGCATCCATAAGAAATTTATATTTGTAAAGCATGGTTTACATCAATTGTAGTAAACATGGAGGGACGTGACAAGGTTGGAATGAAAGATTTTGACCTTTTGAAAGTTTTAGGAACAGGTGGTAAGTGAGTTTTATTCCAAATCACTACTGGTCTAAGACCAATTCTCACCAAGTACCTATTTTCACAATCAAATAAAGGCCAAATAACTGTCCACTTTTTTACTTGTTCAAATTTTAAATATTACTACTTTTTACTCAAGTTTGAAATGATATAGCACTCAAATTGATTGACATGATTGTCAATGTGTGCTCTGCCCAGCATTGTGGAATGCTGTTTACTCACAACAACATTATCATTTTGATACCCTCTGCCACTTAGTAAAGAGGGGAAATTTAGGATAAGATTTTTTAAAAATATTCAAATTTATTTGTAGAATCATTTATTAGTCAAAATTACAAACTTGATTCTATATTTAACTTAGCATGACATAATTAAAGAGGATAATTAGCTCCTGAGCATTTTGAAATAAGTAACTAAAGGTCTTTCTATGGGAAAGTTAGCAGCTTCTCAAGCTCCATTGTAACTTGACCGCATGTACATTTCATTATATCAGGCTCGGATCCAGAAATTTTTTGACGGGGTGGGGTAGAAGGCCTTTTTAATAGCTCTACTAAAGGGTGAATAAGTTTATATTTTCCGGGGGATCATGACTTAGCATAATTTACCAGCCATATTTAAAACAATGAAATAGTTCAACTAGGATTAATATAACTAATTGTTTATTTCCTGTGTATTAATTTGGTATCTGAAAACCGGTAAATGGATTAGCAGCATTCACAACAGCAGGAGGACTGCAAGTCCTGGGGGCATTCACACCTGTAATAATTACACCCGTCTCTCACCAGAAATTTACTACTCCTGGTAAAAATGTTTGGCCTTTAATTTTGCATTTTAATTGTGAAGTTGTGCAATGGCATGAACTGGTACTCGGCGAGACAGGGCCAGTACAGGTAACATGTCAACATGGGGACTTTAATACTTCGGAAAATAGACAATATTTTTTCTGAAAAATAATGGGATTTCCAGTTTTTTTCATGAAATGGTCAAGCATAGCCTTTACCGATTTCTCTTTGCAAAATTTTGTATTGCGTCTGGAAACCATGTAAATGTTGGAACCCATGAAAGTTTGTAATGCATTTAAAAAAAATATTTATTAATACCCTATTACAATGGTATAATGATACCAAATTTTAAGGTACATGTACTTTCAAATTTTAAACCATAAAATTCATTGATAAATTTATCAGCATTAATGATAAATTCTGTGAAGCAATTGTATATATTTATTAATTATTCTCTTGAGCAGAGGGGTGATAATATTGCTAATTATTCATTTTGAAATTTGCTGGTGAATTATTTCAGTCTCAAGATATTTGATATTTTTGAGTATGTATACAACTCTTTTGTGTATGAGTTAACCAAATGTGTCAACAATAGAACAAATTATTTATTAATAACTATATTCACAACACATCTAAAAACATTTCTTAATGTCACGAGTGACATGTTCCCTCATTGTGTCAGTGATTTCTATCATTTTACAATACCTGCTACCTATCAGCCACCATTGTATTCTTTTCAAAGCATATGGCAAAGTTTTCCTGGTCAGAAAGACAACAGGGAAGGACCAGGGAAAACTGTATGCCATGAAAGTGTTGAAGAAGGCCTCCATCGTTCAGAAAACTAAGACGACGGAACACACCAAGACAGAGAGGCAGGTCCTAGAGGCCATAAGGCAGGCCCCGTTCCTAGTCCGCCTCCACTATGCCTTCCAGACAGAGGCCAAATTGCACCTCATCCTAGGTAATGTACCTTAAAGGATTACATAAAATCAAGTATTGACAGAAAGTCAGTTTTATAAACAGTTGGTAATTGTGGTTTGAGCAAAATTCATTAAACCCCAATATTACATTCCACATATAGTTTGCATGTAAAGTGTATGGAAAGCTACTGCAGTTATAACACTGTAACACACACAGGGTACTGACAGGTTAAAAGAAAAAAAAATAATGATTCAATGCTTAAATATTCATGGATTTCTTTGTTGTGTCACCTTGAAATCATGTGGTTATCAAAGTGAGATTTGTAATAACAATAAACAAAATTGGTTGGACTGTTCTCCCTGAATTCACATTTCCTCGAAACTGAATTTAACTAAATCCACAAAAATTTATGCCCATGAACATCAATGAAACCACAGTATTTGAAAGAGTAAAGAATATTTCTATGTAAGAAAAATTATGGTACCAACATTCTGATCTAAACTAAAAATCATTTCAACTCCAGTTAATTTGCATTGTTTTTATGTATGGTATGTATGCTCTTAGTGCAATTACAAGAATTGTTATTACAATTACTGTTATTATATAACTGTTGTAATATATAAGTCCCCTCTCTAACTGTAGACTATGTGAATGGAGGAGAGTTGTTTACACATCTGAATCAACACGAGCAGTTTACAGAAGATCAGGTCGGTGTGTACATTGGAGAAATTGTACTAGCACTGGAAAATCTTCACAAGGTAAGACGGGGTATTTTTTTGGTCTCAGAATGGTAAAATTTACTTGCAGTTATAATTCAGAAGTGTTTTGAGATTTTAATTTGTCTCTAGTCTTTCTATGAAATACTATATAAGAATATTATATCTTGTTTATTTTTTTTAGTTGGGCATTATCTACAGAGATATCAAGCTGGAGAATATTTTGTTGGACTCGGAGGGTCATATTGTACTGACAGACTTTGGCCTGAGCAAAGAGTTTTTACCCTCTGATAAAGTAAGTTTATCAAAGCATGTATTTGGAATTAGGTACTTAAAGGCTGACTATAAATTAGAGTAAAAGCATTACGAGTAATAAAGCGAAGCAGATCGTATTCTGTTGATATTATTTTGTTACCACATTCTTAAAAATTAACCATTGTCCACAAAGAGGAAAGTTAATTCAAAATAGCTTTCTACCAGATTTGATTTTTTTTTTTTTTTAGAAAATACTGTAATTAGAAATATCTGAATGTGTTTTATTTTTGCTTATTTTGTGAAATATGTTTTTTTCAGAACTACAGGGCTTACTCTTTCTGTGGCACCATCGAATACATGGCCCCTGAGGTAGTGGAAGGGGGCAGCTCTGGCCATGACTTTGTAAGTACATTTCTATTCTACATGTACAGTTTAGTAGACTTGGAAATTTTGTCAGTGCTCATCTTGTCTTTGTAGCTTTGTAGTTTTTGAATGCAACACTCCATGTAGAATTGATTCTTGTTAAGATGTATTGAAGTTTTATGTTCATAAATTATGAAAATGTCTTTTTTTGTTCTATACTTATTTAATTTAAACCACATGATATTTAGGTCAGTACACTTATAAAAATGAAATGACTATTTCAATGATTATTTGCTTCAAGAAAAAGTTCATTGAATAGATATATAATTGTTTTGCTCTTGAATCTGTTCACAGGCTGTTGACTGGTGGTCTCTTGGTGTTCTGACCTATGAGTTGTTAACTGGTGCTTCACCGTTCACAGTCGATGGCGAAAGAAATACACAATCGGAAATATCAAAGTATGGCATCAAACTCTACACAAGACTTGATCTAACATGAGATTTTATCATTTCTTCTATTTTTTTGCATTTTGTCAGTACATGTAGTGGAGAAAATTCAGTGTTATTGAAATGGCAACATAAAGAATTTAAAATTGGATAAAGGAAAGAGTTGTGCTAATTGTATCTCTGCCATATCAAATCTATGGTTATTAGACATTGGCTTTCGTAATTTAGAAATCCTCTGACCTCAACACCTCAAAAAATGAGTATGTACTGTAAGACCTGTATTGATTTACTATGAAGAGGATAGTAAGATTCTTTAGTCAGCTTATCCAATTCAAAATTTATGCTGTTTCAGTTTAGCATTAGGCGTTTATAGGCTGATTACTTGTAAGCAGTTTTTGATTAAACTTTTCAGACGAATCTTGAAAGCAGAGCCCCCTATGCCAAGGGAGTTTTCTCCAGAAGTGAAAGATTTCATCAGACGTTTACTTACTAAAAACCCAGAAAATCGGCTTGGTGCGAAAAGTGCTGAGGAAGTTAAAAAACACAAATTCTTTAAGGTTAGACTGAATTTATATTGAGAAAAAAGTTTAAGGTCTGCAATTTCTCATTGTAATATTTTTCAAGAATGCCTATAAGTACAGAAACAGAAAAAAGGCATACTAGAGGATTGCAAAAACAATTGGATACCATTAACTTACTTTGATTTTGTGTTGTTTAACAATTATTTAGTGATTCTGTATATGTGTGTGTTTGAATGTTAGTGAAAGGGCAGGATCTATGTGTTTATGAATCGATTTAAGTTCTGAAACTAAAAAAATCTGCATAAACAAAACTCTTTAAAAAAATCAATTTCATGAATAGGGACCAAGAGAATCTACATGTAAGTAAATGAATTACATGCAAGTTTGTTGTGTTGTATAATTGAAGGGTCTCAATTGGAAGCATCTTGCTGAGAGGAAAGTGCCTCCCCCATTTGTGCCAAAAATTTCCCACGAACTTGATGTTGGTAACTTTGCCACTGAATTCACAAATATGTCTCCCCAAGACTCCCCTGCAGCTGTTCCGATGAATGTGGAGAAAATGTTTAAGGTAATTTAAAATTCCATACCAATATCATTACAGCTTGATTAGTGTTTGATTTCTGACATTTCCATTGAAGGAAGCAGAATCGTAAGTGGTTTTTGCTATATCAGTGTTATTTCTTTAAAACAGATTATCATTTTCAAAACAGTAAATATATACTATAGATGATATTTCTCATTGATGATTTCTTTAGAAGTAGACTTTAGACTGTGTTTCTAATGTCTTTGATATTTATTTGCAGGGTTATTCTTATGTGGCTCCTTCAGTCATCTTTAGCGAGAATACCATCAGTAATAATTTACTGTGTCGCGACAATTCAAACCAACCAAAAGATATTCAAATCAGATATGCTAGTCATTTTAAGGTAACAACTTCTAACTCTTTTGTCTATTATATTTGACAATAGTTATATTAAAGCTCTATTTTTTTCATGCCCATATTTTGTATTTTAATCAATGTTCTATTTTTGAAGCAAAAAAATTTAAAGTACATGCATTAACATGACCAAGTTTTCTTCTCTTTTTTTTTTATAGAACTCCCCATTTTTTCAAAATTATGAGATTGATTTGTCTGAGAAGCCAATAGGAGATGGGAGCTTCTCTATATGTCGGTAAGACTGATTATTACATCTATATTTCATCCAAACAGATAGTGGTAGATTGAATTTTGAAGAAATAGATGATATACATGTATGTAACTCTATTGCAGTAAATGTCTCCACAAGGCTACTCAGAAACAATATGCAGTGAAAATAGTCTCCCGCCGGATAGATTGCACTCGGGAAGTCAACCTCTTAAGGAAGTGCCAGGGTCATCCAAACATAGTCACTCTGCAGGAAAGCATGGTAGATGAGGTAAAAACTGGAAGATCCAAACACACAGTATCCCATTATGTTCACTTCACATGTTATTTCAAAATTCATTTGGAAATCAATAAAAACAATTTTATAGAAACATTTTTCTTTTACATGAATGACGGTTTCATTCTAAATTTTATGCATGAACATTTATAGTTATACTTGTGCCTATTGTTATTCTTGATTTTTTAGTTCCATACTTATATTGTCCTGGAACTACTGAAGGGAGGAGAATTGTTAGACAGAATCAGGAAAAAGAAAAGTTTTACTGAACCAGAGGCCAGTAATATCATGCTCAAATTAGTCAATGCTGTAGACTTCATGCACTCTAAAGGGATTGTTCACAGGGATTTAAAACCAGAGGTAAGAAGACTGTTGGCATCAAACATCTCAAAAATGAATGTGAATTAAGTGCTGTTTAAAGTTTTAAAAATCTGAATTTTAGTTAGAAAAAAAATAGCAAATAAATGCAAATCTCAACTGTGTGTTAAGCCAAAACATGGACTGATTATTTTTTGTAACATAACTAAATTCAGTGCTATATTGTACGGAGTATCATTTCTTGTTCTAGAACCTGCTCTTTGTTGATGAATCAGAGGATGCAGAAATTAAGATTGTCGATTTTGGATTTGCTCGCCTAAAACCAGAGATGCAGAAGTTAGAGACGCCATGTTTTACATTGCCATATGGAGCTCCGGAGGTGATGAAACAGATGTCAGGAACCAAAGACGGCTATGATGAGGCCTGTGATCTGTGGAGTCTCGGTGTTATTCTAGTCAGTAAATTTTGGTTATTACAATACATGATTTATTGAAAAATTGTATGTATACTCTTTTCCTGTTAACATTGCTTTGCTTGCCTTAAATATGATTGATTAATTATTGAAAAAATGATGGGGAAATTTATAGGGTAAATTTCAGAGGATTTGTGTTTTTTGTGATGCATGTACATGTACTTGTAATTTCTATTATGTAAATGCTTTTCGAACATGCAGTTTGATTAAACCTAAATGAAAAAACTTTCAATGTACAGCATTTTCTTCTAGCATGTCTGGATGAGCATTATTTCAAAGATATAAAAAGCTGCATTCTTATTTTTGACTTATTTTGACTGAAATTTTTTAATTTATTTGTAGTACACAATGTTATCTGGAAAAGTTCCATTTCAAACCAAGAGCAAAAATGACAGTGCCTCTACCATTATGAGAAGAATAAAAGACGGGCAGTTTGATTTCTCATGCTCTGAGTGGAAGGATGTGTCACAGAAAGCAAAGGATCTAATTCAAGGTACATTGATAGTAAAATGTTCAGAGACGCATTTCTTTGCTCTGACACTACACCCCCCTCCCAATTTAAGATGGAAAATTTGTTGCTATCTGTGTATCTTCCTGTCTTAAACATGAACATTCCGTCTAACTGTTGAACTGCTCTTGATATTTTACAACTTATCAAGGGGAAAGATGAAAATGATCTTGACTAAAAAAAAAAAATGTTATTAACTGATCAAGAAGTGAAAAGATAAATTTTGTAATGTCTAATAAACTTCATTGTGTTACTATTAGGTTTACTAACTGTTGAAGCTAGTGAAAGAATGACAATGCAAGCTGTGAAGAGTAGTGAGTGGTTGATGGGAAGTGACAGTCAAGTGTACTCGGTGACCCCTCTCAGGACCCCAGGGGTGTTGTGTCACAGTAACACAGTGGTTCATTCTCAACTCTCAGCCACAATGGATGCCTTCAAAAAGGCAACCATGGAGGGTTTCAGACTGCAGAATGTAGAAGGTGCCCCTCTGTATAAAAGGCGAAAGGAGAAACGCAACTCAGGGGAGGGAAGAAATAACTCGACTGATTCCTCCAATTCCAATTCCAGCACAGGAGGGGGGACCCAGAACAGTGCGTCCTCGCCAATCTCTGTGCGACACCTGTCCAGTACCTCAAGCACTTCTCACAGTTCCACCTGTAGCATGGGCTTTGTTCCCAAAATACCTCAGGATGTTAATTTAGACGACTCTGGCCAGTTTGACATATTTGAGAACAGTCAGAGCATCAGTACTCCAAAGTTTTCTGGAAGTCAGGTCAGCACTGTCACCTTGAGGTCCTCCTCAGGAGACTCCGACCCTGGAGAGAAAACTCTAACCCCTCTCCCCCGGGGCACAAAAAGAGTCCACAGCGAGCTCTTAGAGAGTGTGGAGTCAGATGATGGGGACAATGATGATATAGATGAGAATGAAGATGAAAATGATGAAAGTATCATCGTTGTGTCTGATGATGACTCTGACGGGGATGGCCCTCATTTGAATGTTAAAAGACCCCGGACAGACACTATTGTTATACCAGATGACTGATCATTTCATTGGGTGGGTAATAGAATTATTCTCTTTTTCTTGCCTTGAGCTGTGATTCTGTACTACATTTATATGAAGAATGTTTTGAACAATTTGTTGTTATCTTAAGATATATGTTAAGATTTTGTTGAGATTTTTATATTGGTTTTACTAATATATAATTGCAGATAAAGATTTTGATGATTGGAGTACAGTGTGTAGTCATCTTAGTATGTGGTTTGGTTTTTAAGAAAAAGAAACTGTTAGAGGCTTGAATTGGAAAAAAAAGTATGACTTTTTATGAATTGTCATAATATCAAGGATATGCACGAAAAGTTTATAGAATACAATAATCAATTTAGAAATACTCTTTTTGATTATACAGTTGTGTATGCATAATGAAATAAAAGTCATTTTATATGTGAAATCATTGGAATGGATTTTTAGGTGTATAAGGTTTATTATATTAACGATATGATCAGTCTGATCGTTGATGTATGTAATTGGATCTCCATTCTTCATTTCCTGACCTTGTATGTGATTTCATATACGATACATGATAATCTCTTGTATAAAAAAAACACATTTTCCAGTTTACTGATAATCCCCATATTGATTCTGATGCCTTGAAAACAAAGATAAGAATTACACATATACCATTGGTAGTGATTGGATATAAAGAAAAGAAGAATTTTGTCTCATTTATATATGAATATTTATTGGAATGTTTAAAATTGGAAATGCCAATAATTGTTTTCAATCTGATAAAAATGTTTTTATATTGTTATAATTTTGAGCATTATATTTTTTCTTTGGCTAGTACATGTATATGTACATGTATTTCTTTGTTATTTTTTTCAGTACTTGTAAAATCCTGCAATGAAAAATGGCACCACCATTGCTTTAAAAATATGAATTTCTTGTACGTGTATATGAATTTTCACTTTTATATTGTACAAAGGTTTTTCTATACATTTTCACTTTCATATTGGTGCATACTTGAGTCATTTTGGGAGGAAATTTTGCTTTCACAAAGGAATGGAATGAGATGATGCATTTGTTAATACTTGAAGTTATTTTAAATTAAAATTATCTTCCAATGTATTAGCATATGAGTATTGCCAGATTGAAGAAAAATATGTGAAAGTATTGAAGATTTGCTTTTTAAAAAAAGAAGCAAAGCAATTACTTTTGGTATTCAAGTTCATCTTTATAAGGAGGTATCATGCAAGTTTTCATCAATTTTGTTTAAATGAAATCAACATTTCTGATTTTGGTTGAGTTGAAAGATCACACTATCCATTTGCATGTCATGCAAGTAAAGCTATGTATTCTGACAAAATACATTAAAATGAAATGTTGCTTCTATGAAATTCCAACAAAGTTGCTCAAAACAATTTAAGACTGTTATCCAAAATGGCAGCTTTGCATTAGCATTTTCCTTCATACCTCTTCTGTGAATATATGACTTGGCTGTTTAAGGGCAGACAACTTTTCTCCTTTGTTTTAAGACGCACATGTTTTTATGCATGTAAATGAATTTTAACACAAGATTGTCTTAATCAGTGTTTTATTAAAAATCTTCAAAACTGTAATGTCTGAAAAATTTTTGATAGATGAATTGAGGATCCAAAATGGACTTCTAAATCAAAATTTTTGAAATGTTTTTGGAGATTTTCTATAATTCATACATGTGTATAAAAACAATTGCTGTTGTTTAGTATCCCTTAATTGATGCATATTTACAGTATTTTCTCTACTTTTTCAAATCTTATAGGAAATTTGCACTGATATTGGTTCAGTGAATTTAGGAGAGGTTCACTTGTGAAAGAAATATGGTCCACAAAGTAGCAGTTTTAGCCACTCATTGTGTATCAATCACGATATTGTGTTGTTGGATTTTGATTGAGAGAGAATATTTAATTGTTACTCTTTTTGAAAGAATTTAAAGTCATTTGTATCGATATGTTTATTGTATAACATGTAACCTTCTTTCATTCTGTGCAATACAAATCAATTTGTAGTTGAACATTGTAATGGTAGTAAATTAGTGAGACTACAGTGCTGAGAAAGTGGTGCATTATTTGAGTGTTGTTTTTGGTACACGTACTTCTCCCATAGGTACTGGTATATAGTAATTATTCGTACAGAAGACTTCTCTGAAAGTTGTGGTGACTGAACTGGTATTTGAACAGCTTTTTACTGATATCTTGAATTAAACTATTTCTTTGGATTAGTTTGTCACAGTCATATCAATAAAATCGCCTATTCCATTGCTTGAACAAAGTTATGTTTAAATTGATGATCCCCTACAGTGTTAAAATGAAGCACAAATAGGAATGAACTGATGGAGTTGTTGGTGAAATTTATCAATGTATGAATGTTGTTCTATCTGGTTTAGATTGTTGTTCTATCTGGAATAGTATATTGTTAGATTTTATACATGTTTTTTGTTGAAATCTGGAAAGGAGGTTACATAGAATAATAGATGTCTTAAAATACATAATTACATTTCAATTCTCTTCTTTTGATATATATACAGGGCTCAAAATTTCTAGTTCAAAAATGTACATTCAGTCTACTTGGAGATGTAGAGAGCTTTTTAGATAGTGTACTGTTTATCATGGAAAATTATTTTTTATACATTGTCTAATTATTACCATAGATTGTTTCTGAAGTGGTGAATTGTTATTGTTATACTAGTATATGATTTTATGTTTGTTAGAAATGGAGGCAAGTCTGTGTTTTCTGTGATATTTGGTTTAAATTAAGGAGCTTAATTTCCTGTCATTGACAGTCATTATAGAATCTTTATTTTGTTTGTTTTGCTGAGGTTTTGTCCTGCAATGTCAAATGATTTGTATATTTCATATGTTGTGTATGTTTTGCATATTTCATAACAATATCATTTGTTGACAAAAGTCTTTGTTATAGATGTTACATGTATCTTCTCACTCTTGTATTTTTAAGGATATATAAAATAAAGACAAATTTTAAAAAAGTTACGCTAGTTTGTTGTTGTATAGCTTTACAATTCTTTTTCATTACCATTACCAGCATTGTCATTCCTTTGTACAGTAAAACTCGTTTAGTACAAGCAAAATCTCAGATATAGCAAAGTTTTTTTGAGTCCCCGGTAAAATTGTTAACAAATCTTTGCAAAATTTTATGGTTATAACAAATTCAGATATAATGAATTTAAAGATATTGCGAGTTGATTTTGAGTCCTGTAGAGGTGAATAATAATGAAATATAACACTTATAACGAATTTCTTTACAGTTTAAAAAGTTCGCACTACCATTTAACATAAAAGTTTGAATGAATTTATTTTCACATAAATTCTTCAATTCAAAATCCAATTATTAAAGGTATCAAAGGAATGTATTTTCATTCTAAGCCTCAATTAACAAAAATTGTAGTGTGGTGAAAGAAAACATTTATATATATATATATATATATATATATATATATATATATATATATATATATATGTATAGTGAATTCGCTATAGTTATTATTACGAATTCAGTATACTGATATAACGAATTACACATATAACGAAATAAACCCATTGGTCCGTAGGACTGAGCTATAACCGAGTTTTACTGTATAAGGCAACTGTCGTTATGATTTTCAAAAGAAATCTAAAGTATAACTGAAACAAGCACATTTCAGCCATGCAATCTTACACTGCAAAATTTGATAGAAATCCCCATTTAACTTCAGTTGATAACTTGTACCAGTAGGTGCATAAGAAAATAAGAAATCTCCAATAACAAAAGAGAATCTGATGAAGAGCACAAGAGTCTGTATGCTATAATGGTATGCTTATATACAAAATGTATACAAAACTCTATAATAGTGAATTTCAAGGGACCAAAGTGAAATTTCATTTTTACTTTAATTTTTCATACAGTATAACAAATTCATATCAAAATATTTCCAATAAACTCTATATCAAAAAAACTATGTTACAATGTTACATGTAATTAATATGACTGTCAGAAACTAAAAATGTCATTATAACAATTTCATTATTTCACTGAAATTACAATTGTTTAATTACAGAGGTAGGGTATACTTTCAAGATGAGGAAATGATACAACCAATGCGAGTATCTTGTTTCCATATGCCTTGACCTTGAATTTCTCTAAATGGTTATAGGTTAAGGTCATGAAATAATTACAGTCACAGTCAAGTTGTTAGTTACCAATCAATATGACCAGGACAAAAATAATTCATTTGACATAAATTATACACTTTTTTCTACCAGTGACCTTGACCTTGTCAAATGACCTTACATGAAGGTCATGGCACACTGTCAGGTCCTAAGCCATGTATGTATGAGCTGTGAACTTCCAATGAATCTTCATTCCAAAAACATGCATGACCTTCACAAGACTGCACGAACAGACAGACTGACATGGTGATTCCAATATACACCAAAACTTCCATGTTAGGGGTTTAAATATAAACTCTTTATAAAAATAACTATTAAATGTGATTAATCTAAGAATAATTTCATGAAAAAGTTTTTGTGAGAATGCGTACGTTTGAAAAATAATTGAATGCATAAGTTTAAAATTTAAAATTTCAATAGCCTTAAATTCCTTATATATTTATGTTCTTGGTATACAATCATTGTTAGAATTTTGTTTATACATAAATTAAAATTCTTTACATGAAATTGATATAAATCTGTGTTCATCACATTTGAATTTTTCTGTACCTGTTTATTATACAAAAATTTAAAATTCCTATTAAAAGAACAAGTCTTCAGTTGGTAAAATTACACCAGAAGCTAAGCTGTTTATTATTACTGTAGCTCAAATTCCTTGGAAAGGATCAAAGCTGAGCTTGTTGACTATTTGTTGGTCACTAAAAATAAATGTTGTCTTTGTCTCAGTTTAGCTGTTTGTAAAGAACTTACCTTAATAGCTAATAAATGATGGCATATATTTTTTGAAATGTGTTTACTTAAATTATTGCCATGATATTTTACACCCTTTAAAAGAAAACAATATTGGGAATAGCATTTGAGCATAATACAGTCAGTTAAAGACAAAGACAATTTTTTTTAATTTATTATAAATTTAGTTAAAAACATTTACTATACATTTAGTTGATGGTTACAATGAGAGGTTCATGGTTTGTCTTGTCAATGAAAGTTTTCAGATCACAGGGCGATATACTGGTGGTGGCACTGTTCACCATTGGATGGAATCCGAGTTTGGTGTACGTTTCATCAAGCAGGCGTTGGTCTAAGACGAGTTTAACCTCATTTTCAGTGTCATTTATTATTCCAAATACAGAGACGGATCCTTCCTGGATTCCAAGTTTCTCTTCTAAGATGCTGGCATCAGCAAATCTCAACCCTCCTGTGGCCCCAACCAATTTGGCAAGGTCATTTAGTTTAATGTCTGCATCATGGGGTGCACAGAATAGATAAAGTCTCTTTTTCTTGTCCTTTAGAAACAAGTTTTTTGCAAATTTCCCCTGTGTGTTTTCAAGATGTGGTAAAGCTTGTTCAACAGTAAATACCTGTAAATTGAAAATAAAAGCAGAATTGTGTAGTAATTTATTTACTGAATAATTAAGTTGTTTACATGGCCTGAAAAAAAAAATTTCAAGCAAATATATTGTATATGTATAAAGTCAAAGTGTTTGTGTCAACTCCCTTCAACTCAGTTCTACCATATTGCATTTATTTCCTTTCTAAATGAACAAATAACAAGTTTCATTTTATCATCAGTCATCTGTGTATAGCAAAAGTTTGATGATAGATAAACAGAAGATGTATCATTCAGATTATATAGCTTCAAAATTGATAAAATTCAAATGTAACATCTCATAAAATCCCAAGACCTTTTATTTAGTTACACACAAGATAAATTCTTTTGAAATTAAATTTCCCAACATTTAACTTTTATTGCACAGTCTGAATTTTCAATTTGCATAAAGCTGACTTTTAAGACCCTGATATAATTTCAAGCATAACCTTTTGTCACCTGACTTTTTTCACCTGTATCTACCTGGTCATACCTGTGGATGCTCTACTGTCTCTGTCTCTATATTCCACTCAGCAAGCTTGCTCAGCAGTTCTTCTTTACCTATCTTTGCTGAGGACATTGGCCTTGTAGCTTTAAGAGAAAATGGGAGATTTATTGCACACAATTTTCTTTCAAATTATAAAAGGCTGTTCCTCAAATACAAACATGTCCGTCATCCATCGTGCTTTATCTATTCACAATTTTACATTTTTCTTTTTCTTAAAAACTTTAAGGCCAATTATTATCATTTTTGGTTTAAAGCATCTCTAGGATAAGAAAAATATAAATTGGCAAATCTATGACCATACCACCCCCGGGGCCTCATTGGCAGGGCCAAATAAGCAAAAGAGGGCCAAATTTTCAAAAATCTTCTACTCTTCTCCCACACATGTTTGAAAAAAAACTAAATGCATGATTATGATGTCCATAAAGCCCTCTGCCAAAATTGTGAAATTCATGGCCCCTGGATCAGGGGTTCAGGCCCTAGGGCTGGACACATATGGCATATGGGGAAAATGCATTAAAATCTTTTTTTTCCCATGTTATTATGCACATAGTGTACTGTTCTTAAATTGGGCTGAGGCTTTATATTTGGGGGGGGGGGGGGGGGAGGAGGCTGACAAACGTGGCCATATACCGGGTATTGAAAATGTAATTTTTTTTAGGTCACTTGAGTCACTTGGGTAACCTATTGCCGCCATATTTTAGGAAATCTACTTTAATTTTATGTGCAGGTCTCTTTTTACCAAAAGTTACAATATTTGGCACCTGGACCTAGGGTATAAATAATCCGGGATTCTTCAGACTCCTCCCCCCCCCCCCCTTTTCTATGATTTTTTTTTTTTTCAAACATCAAATTCGGATTAGGGTTTAGAATCCAAAATGAAGCTTAAAATGCAAAAATGATACTCTCTGACAGGTCAATCTAAGGGCTATGGTACTCAGGTGACCTGAAGGCCTCTTGTTTAACATATGATTCAGTTGCCTGTGTGGCACAGTGGTATATCAGGTGGTGTACCTATTTGTATTTACCTACCTGGTATTCAAAAGTTTGGTTGAAAAAAAAATGACCAAGTCTGGATCTATTCAGCAATAAAGTAAACTCCCAAGGTTGCAAGAGAATTTCTCACACAGCCTTGAAAGTAATTGGTAAACTGTGCTTATACTGCTATGTAAAGTACATTATGAAAAATTGCTTTTTTACAAATTGGGTCACAATAATAAAGCTAGCTTGTAATTAAGAGGAAGTATTGTGGAAGTTGAGTGTGCAAAAAGTGAGCGCATGAACCTTGTGCAACAGATATTTCTCTCTTCTCTGATTAACACCACACATTAGTGTATTAAATTGACCTGATTTGTTGTCTTATACCCATTCTAAATACATAGTACCTGTTTTAACTCGGAAGTAGATGGAACTTAAAAAATTTATATCCAAGATAATTCCACCATAAAAATTTACAAAAAGAGTAAGATTATATAATTATAATTATCAATTCATTTTTGGTGTGACTTTTCCAATTGCGTTGTGTTCAATTTAGACATCTGCAGCGAGCTTAAACAATACCCACCTCCTTACCACAAACTTTTCAATTGGTTCAATCTGTGTATCACTGATTGGTTGCTGGGACAGAGTTACCTAAACAAGTTTTTCAGCTATTGATGACAATTAATGTTGTTACAATATTTTTATATGATCTATCATAGATACCGGAAAACAAGTTTCTTATACATGTACTTATACACGGTAGTTGCTTTTCAATACTTTACATCAATACATGTACTCATATGAATGCATACAAAAATTACAAGCAGAAAAGTCACTGAGCTTTCTAGTTGTAACAATTAATGACACTGTTTACTTGACTTATTTTAGCAGCTCATATATCTTTCAACAACCTGATAGAAAAATATTTATTCAGGTATTCAGTCATATTTATATACATGTACATCTTTCAGAGACAATCTCTCCTCTCTCTCTCCCTCTCTCTCTCTCAGTTATGAATATAATATAATACAGTGAAGATTAAAAATACTTTCATACGGAATTAAGGTAGCAATTATATACATTATCGAAATACATGTTTCCACAAGATGAAACTGAAGAAACCTACATTGTCCATGTAGATATAATATGACCACATTATAAAACATGTTCAAATAAAATTCACAATATTGTTGTTCAGTCAGTACATACTTGTTTATTGATAATGTCAGCTGTCAAATTGAATGTAATGCAATTCAAAAAGTCACACCAAAAAGGAATTGATAATTAGATTTCAAAAGACAGGTTTTCTATCTGTGAACTGACCTGGAAATTACACTATCTAAATGATATAGGTAGTGTCTTAAAAATTTACAAAATCCTCATGGGTCATGAAATAGAAAAGTTGTAAGATTGAGTTATGCATGGTGGCAATTAAGTGATTAACCCAGGTAAAGAAGGTATATATAGTCAAGTTACTCTTTGTTAGGATCCAAACAAATCCTCTCAACCCTCCTCCTAATGTAATAAAATTATATTTATCAAATCACACGATAGTTTTACATTTAGCTCCTGAGTATATGCATGGTCAAATAAATTAATTCAAGGGGATAATTAATATATTATAAACAATTGCTATATTTCAAATATTATTTGACAGTAATTAAATTCCTTTTAATAGTACATCATGTACATGATTGTACATATAGACTGACTATATATATTAATTATACTTATAAATTTATAATTTGTCGTTTAATTAAAAGTAAATTGGAATTATGTTAAAAACATAAAAAAGTGTACATATATGCATTGGGTGCATCAGGGACATATATACCAACGGGATAGGCAACTCCTACATTCACCATGGATTTTCATTGTTTTTCTTCCATATATTTTACATCGTGGCAGGCACCTAATTAGTCTTAGTCATTAAACCAATTTGTTATTTCTGGTTTTAATGGAAGAACCAGCAGGTTTTAAGATCCACTGGTTCAAGAAATATATACGCTAGGCTAGTGGGGAACATAAAAGACATACTTCAGTCAACTATCCAAAGACACCCTCCTTACCATGCTAACCCCTTGTGCTTGTTTACATAAGGTGATGGACGATTGTTTACCTGTTTAAGGTTTATTGTTGAATTCACAGGTTGACCTCATTATTTCTGAGGCCTTCTTCCACTCATTTTACAGTACCTTTGATTTGATTTGATTTGATTTGACGTACCTTTAGGATATAGTGTAAATTTTGTTATAAAGCACAGCCACAGAGGGATTACGTGCACATTGGTTTATCCGGATTCTTCTTTACGGCTTGCTTTGTATTTTACAACAACCTTGAGTGCGATCGGTAGGCCAAGGACGAAGGGACGAGAAGGAAGCAGACAGCCAAAGAAGTAGATTTCGTGCATCGGGCCATGTCCTCTTATCAACCACAAACTGACCACGAGAAGCGAAAGCAAATCAGTATTCGCGGTATTGCTCCCGTGGAAAATGTTGTCGAGTTCAAAAAGGCGTTTAATCGCCATTTGCATTACACGATAGTGAAGGATAGAAATGTGGCAACACCGCGGGACTACTACCTCTCTCTTGCCCACACCGTCCGAGATTATTTGGTGGGGCGTTGGATCCGCACCCAGCAGCATTACTATGAGAAGGACCCCAAGGTGAGTTGTACCAAACTTTTTTCATTAATGTTAGTGTCGGTATATGGGTATGTAGAACAGTTATAGCACGCACATGCTTGTGACAGTGTGCAGCAAGTGCATGCAATGCAGTTGATTCCGCAATGTTTATAAATCTGTTCAAATTCATCAATTCATTCTTGACCTGTATTAATACATATACATGTATAAGTAGATAGCCAGTTATTGGATATAACGAAATCTTTGATAGTATTTAAGAATTTCAAATTGTGTTAACGTTTACCATCAGGATTTTTTTTTGCATAAAAATGATGCAGAAACTTACAGCAATAATGATTTTTGGACTCTAAAATATTGTCTCATTAATTCATGGCCCATAATGGTTCAACAGCCCCATTTCCAATTCAAAAAGGTACTTCTTTTTCCAATTGAATGTGTTAATTTTCCCAATAGTTATTTTCCCCCAAAATTAAAAAAAAAAGTATATAGCTAGAGATAATTATATAGTACTTACTTATGTTCCTCTATATTTCAAAACAAAAATTTAGTTGATAACAAAGTCCAGAAACCCACTATTTCAAAAGTATAATGGTTATACCCCATTTTAATAAAAAGCATTATGAGAGCCCTAGGATTTGTAAAAATCATGCAGTATAAATGTACAAGTAAGTTAAATAAATGTATTCACAATCACATTATTAAAATTTAATCAAAATAAAATTTATGTACAAGTAGGTAAAAATAAATTGTATGAAATTTTGCTATTGGAAAATTATCTAAGAAATTTTGATTTAGGACTTTCAATAAAGCATATTAGGTTTTGTACAGAGTATTATTAGCAGTACTAATAAATGTTAGGCGTTTGGTCAGATGACTGCAAGTTCTGTAGAAATGAATGATGTGTGTGTGCTATTGAACATATTGAAATAGAAAGCTAAGAATTCAATAAGTGTAAGGTTGTATTGGAAAGGAAATCAATACTCCAGTTTCCGACACAGATTATCAGAAAACTTGACATTTTCCGCTTTTATATAATATGGCAACCAAGTCATCCATAATATTGTACAATTTTTAATGTGGCAATTTACTCAGCATTTTTTGGTATGGTAAAGCAATTTATTAGGTCACCAAAGTCACTCAGGTGAACTAAAACGACCAGTTTCCTATTTTCATTTTGCTGATTTTACATCATATTCTTGAATTTTTTGTTGGGAAAGAAAATGGTCTGTTGAATATCCTATCATTTTTTTGTGTAGACTTTTTTAAAAATCATCCTTCAATTCCTTGGAATTATAAAAATTAAAGGTTAAAATGCAAAATTTAGGAACCCTTTTCTGTTGTACGTTAAATATTGTGGAATAGCTTTAGTAGTTAAGAAATGGGTTGCAATAGCTAGTGCAACTATACATGTTCATCTTGTCTTCATTGATATTAATTGGTATCCAGATTCAAATCATCTGAAATTAAATGTCTATCACATTTAACAATACAGAATCAATACATGTGCATGTGAATATAAAAAAAAAGTTATTATAGGTATAACACTTAGTCTTCTAGATTAGTTATTATTTCAAGACTATAAGATGTTCAGCCCTATCTGGGGGGGGGGGGGGGGGGGGGGGTTTCAGTAAAAACCCATGCACATTTGCATAGAATAAACTTGCATTCATCTGGTGCATAGCATTTTTATTGATACATATATTCTATTAAATGAATCTCATTTTATTGAAACATGTATGTTGTTATGATTTTGTCCTTTTCCGTCCCTCCTTTTAGATAGGATTTTATAGACTCATTAATATGGGAATGCTTTTAAAGACAAAGCTCTCAATTATTGCATTGGGAATACAAATGAAAAATAAGTTGTGACATATTCTTTAGTCTCCAAGCAGTAATATTTTTACAACGAATGGCAAGAATACTGGCATAGATGTAGGCAAACTTTTAAACACACTGGATATTGTCTAGGAAATTTAAAATGGTCTGGGAACCTATATGTATGTAAATGGGGAAGAGGAACTTGATACAGTAACTTATAATAATAAAGAGATTAAGAGACAGTGGTACATGCATGTAAATAAATTGATCAGATTTCCCTGAAACTCATTCTCTTTTAGCAATCTTCGATTTCAATATTGTGATATTTTTTATGATAAATTATACTGTGGTATTGATCCCATTAAAGAAATTGTTAATCCATGTGATTATAATACTACAAAACATCTATGTGTCTACTTAGATAAATGCTTTATGCAGAGAAAACAGTTCCAGGGACTTTAAAGAATTGTATAAAATTGTCTTGCATGCTATAGCCTTTATGTTATAATATAATTTTGTCTGTCATTTGATTTCATTTTGACTATGCCAACATGGTGATGTCAATAAACCATTGAATTGAATTATAGAAAGTCATCATTTTTTGATATCTTAAATTGCTATTTGTCAAATATATCTTAAATAGATGTTTTAAAATACATTGTTTGTTATGCTTTTAGAATATGCAAATTAAAAAATTCACCATCAAAATCCATAAGCATTTAATTAACTATATTCACACATCAGTATTTTGCAATAGCTGTGGTATAAAGTGGGTAAACAAAACAGTGTGTGAAGAAATTGATAAACCAGAGTGAAATTAATAATGGTGTTCTTCATCAAGTGCCTGCATCAGATAGGTTTGGGAGCCCCGTACGTACATGACAAGTTGGGCAAGCAATTTACCGGTCGGCTCTGCTCTAGTAGCACAGTAAACTAGGGTCATACATGTATGTCACTAAAGAACTACACATATCATACATGTATCTGAATTATTACAAAAAGGCTTGCTTGATTTATGGACGTGAGGAGGATGACTTTAAGAAAATTTATTTCAAAGAATTATCTTCCTCCACATTATGTTAGGGCTGCTTGCAATGACAGTGTGGACACATGACCATTTAGTTTAGTACATGTACACAATATGTAAATCTGTACCTTAACCACTGTGTTTTTACCTGTAGTTTGTTGTTAGAAAGATATTAGCATTATAAATTACTTTTAGTTGGACATATATGTTCAGTGATATCCTTCATATATGAAGTTGGTGGTGAAATAACAAGTGGTAGATTTTAAATACCAGCTTATGGGTATTGTCTTAGATCAACTGAAAACATAAAGTTTGAATAGAATGTTTACTAAGTACTGCAGAAAGCAAATAAAAAAAAATCACATCAAACAAGGATTTGCAAGTTGACAACCAGTGCATATGATAGCAGAAATGAAACTTGCAGTTCTGGGTATTTAGCACAGCAGGTTGTAAGGTACCAATTATTGGAACTGGGCCCAGAACTGCATGCTATGCATCATGGCAGTACATGTACTGTTATTAACACTAACAGCACTTAAAATTATTTCAAGCCAAATAAGTGAAATCTGTTTGAACTAATTGTTTGAAGTTATTGAATTTGCACTCTTCGTTTGCTCTTTATAATTAATTTGTTCAAATGAAATTTGTTTGAATTATTTGTTTTAAATTAAGTCATAAAATATTCAGCTCTTTGTTTTGAGCTCTTTATAATTAATTCGTTTAAATGAAATCTATTTTAATTACGGTAATTGTTTTTAGTTAAAAGAATATTGAGCTCTTTGTTAGGTCTTTATAATTAATTTGATGAGAGATACTTATTTCTAATTGTAGAGAGTGTACTATCTGTCCCTGGAGTTTTACATGGGCAGGACCCTGTCTAACACCATGGTGAACCTGGGCATTCAGAGTGCCTGTGATGAGGCCCTCTATCAGGTCAGTAATCAGCAAATAGTCCAACTTCTCTGGTATTTTATAGAACTCAGACATTTAAAGATGGGGTTTTCTTGTCATTTAAGAATCCCTCGAAATAATTTGCAGTCTAGTTTTAAAATCTGAACCTTTGTGTGACATATTGAATTTTTGCAAAATGTTCCCAAGTGATGGGTTTGCAAGCTTTAATCTCTCATGCAACAGACTGACCTTTGTTGACAATTGTCAATGCAGTGGTGTTATATTTAGATTGATTTCAGGAAGGGTATGTATTTACTCCATTGATCATGGGAGTTTATATATCTCTTTGATTTTGATTTCAACTGCTGTACATGTATTTTAAATCTCATGCATGTACAAAGCACATATTAGGAACCGTGGAGTGTTTAGTGAAGACTAAATACAAGTTGTATGGTATTGTGAAGAGCAAGGCAGCACAACAGATTATAAAGGGATTTAATGCTATTGAATGATATCTGTATTATATCTATGTCCTCATCAATTTCATTTTATGTTGATTGAAAAAAACCAGCATTGTACTCTAAAAAAATACCAGACTTTGTTTCACTTCAATTGAATTTTCAAAATTGAATAATATGACATGTAGTGAGAACACTGTCATTATTTTGTAAGGTGTAATGTTTATTTCCTGTTCAATCTTATCCTCAAGGTGTTTTAGAAAGGAATTTCAAGCATTTTTAATTATAGGGAAGTGTGTAAATGCTATTTTCAGTACATGGAGTGATGTCAGATTCATATTTCCCCTTAAAATGAATTTTAATACATTGTATCTTTAACTGTCTTATTAAATATAAAAAGTTATGTTTTTAAAGAGTCAAAATTGTTATTTCTTGCCCTTGGCTACAAGTATGTTTAAGTGTATTTAAGATAGTGTTGGAAGTAGTACTTTCTGTCACAGATTGGTCTTGACATTGACGTTTTTTTTGTTAAAAAGAATTGTATTACAAGCATTTTTTTGCATAAATGCTATTCAAGCAGTATTATTGATACAGGTAGTATCATTGATGCCAGCAGTATGACTGATGGAAGCAGTATTATTGATGATGTACTTTCTGTGACAGATTGGCCTTGACATTGAGGAGTTGGAGGAGATTGAGGAGGATGCTGGTCTGGGTAATGGAGGACTGGGTCGGCTGGCAGCCTGCTTTCTTGATTCCATGGCAACACTCGGGCTGGCTGCGTATGGATATGGTATCAGATACGACTATGGAATCTTTGCCCAGAAAATTGAAGATGGTTGGCAGGTAGTTACTTAATGAATGTTGATCTGCATTAAGCATGCACAATGTCAGCATATTTATACCATTGCCATATAGTAGAGACACAAATAGATTTCTTTTTGATATTCTTCAATAGTCACTTGATGCAACATTCTTATTAATAATTTGTACATAATACTGGTAGGTTGAGGAACCCGATGAGTGGCTGAGATATGGAAATCCATGGGAGAAGTCGAGACCAGAGTATGTACTACCGGTGAACTTCTATGGACGGACGGAGGACACTGGATCAGGAGTCAAGTGGGTGGACACTCAGGTATGAGGACTTCAGTGCACTTCAGACGTTGTTGATCTGTTTGGAAAGTCTCAATTCAACAGATACTTGTACATGTATGTAGATACTGTGGGGTTTTATGTGTAATGAAATTAACAGTAGTTCAAAGTAAAGATTATGTAATATCTAGGAATACCAGTACTGGTATATAAAAAATTAAAAGCATGCACAATGCACTATATAATATAAGTAAAGATGATATATATAGAATCTGGTATAAATCAAACAGACTTGGTAAATTAACAACTGATCAAAATATTATAGCATGATACACAGTGTTTAATGATTTTCTTATGAGGCAGATTGACCCTTACAATTTCAGTACTTAGCCTATCATTTATCAGACTTCACACACAGTTTAATCAAGTTATCCCTGTTCACTCTAAGTGGAACAAATCTAGCTATTGAATTCAACGTGGTTCTTGAAAGTAACAGGAATTAAATCAATTTTTTCTATTTTAACATTATTACTGGTACATAATAATGTGATCGTTAAGTGTTATGAGAGAAGACACTTGGCCTTGGTAGTAAGAGCCTGTGTGTTTTGACAGGTTGTGTTTGCGATGCCCTATGACAGTCCTATACCTGGGTATGGGAACAACACAGTCAACACCATGCGCCTGTGGTCTGCTAAAGCTCCCAACAGCTTCAATCTGCACTTCTGTAAGTGTACAACCTTACTCTGTATAAAACAGATTATCTAACATGTCATCATGTCAGTGTATTTGACTCCTGTCATCAGCAGGAAGTAAGTGCAGGATGTTAGAGACCAAGGAAGTGAGGAAGATTGTCGGAGCACATAAAAAAATGCTCACGTTAGAGGAGGTGACATGAGTAATTTTCAATCAGACTTCCTGTTGATTTTTCAAAAAAAATGATTCATGGGGAATTACTCATGTATCATCATAATTCATAACTGTATGTGCACTTGTTAAAGTTTCTAGCTCCTCAAATATCTAATATGATTGTATAAAAAGAAATTTTGAATGCATGCAGTAAAATACAGGTACATGTATGAGCATTTATCAAAATATGCGCAACAAATATATATATTTTGTCTATCCATTGCCCCGTCATCTCCATCCCCAAAAATATTAAACAAGCAAAATCTCATAACTCCTTCACATATTATTGATTAGGAATAAGTACACACATATCTTTGCGTAAGTCCAGTAACATTTATCTGAAATGTGCTTTCAGTCAACAATGGCGAGTATATCAATGCTGTGTGTGACAGAAACCAGGCAGAAAATATCTCCCGAGTTCTCTACCCCAACGATAATGTAAGTAGCATGTTGAAATGTTTAGTTTTGTGTGAAGTATGTAACAGTTATTCGATTTTTGTCCAGATTTAAAGCTTCTAAGCTGTATACAAATTTGAAATGTTTTCAGAGGAAAAAATATATTACATTTATTCTGCAATCAAAAATTAAAGATGGTTTGATCAATATCATTACAAAATTTTGTTGGTACCTCTTACTGATGAACGACATCCCCAGCGAAATATTAACTAAAGTCTACTAGTATATACGAGTACAAGCAATTCCATAATGTTTCTTCCTCTCAAAAAATTAGATAGTTGAACATTCATGAAAATGGACCCCCTCTTACATGATTTTAAATAATTTCAAAGTATCACGCAGGCCACTGGATTTTTGTTGATAGTTCCTTTCAGGAAAAATATATTGTGTTTAGGGTCAGTTTTGGTACAATATATTGTGTTCAGGGTCAGTTTTGGTACAATATATTGTGTTCAGGGTCAGTTTTTGTACATTTGTGTTCAGGGTCAGTTTTGGTACAATATATTGTGCAAGCCTTTATGTTGTTGTTTTTTTGACAGTTCTTTTCTGGCAAAGAGCTTCGCCTGAAGCAGGAATACTTCCTGGTAGCATCCACTCTCCAGGACATCCTTAGACGATTCAAGTCATCCAAGTTCGGTAGTCGGGACCCGGTCCGCAGGTCCTTTGAGTCGTTTCCAGACAAGGTCAGATACATGTAGATGTTTTAATGTTTTGTTAAAAATGCTTGCTTATATAAAGATACATGTACATGTAGTTCATGTATAACCTTCTAACATTTTTGTTTTGCTATATTATGTACTGAATAAAAATGTCCATTCCAAACAAGACACTGACAGATTTGTTACAAGTACATATACCATATTATCTCCGTTAAGCAATCAAGTCCTTAAAGGTGCATCTCTTGGAAGAGGGAATGGGGTGGTCTTTGAGTTTTAGTGTATGAACCCCAAAAGAGTTCAACAAAAATAAAAGAGCTCTCTTTCCTTTTTTTTTTTTTACTATTTTCTAAGTACCCAAAATATTTATGGGGATAATATGATTCAATTTTTATTCTTACAAATTTCTGATATTATTTTCATAATTCTTTTTTTTTTATTATTAAAAAATGTTACTGTTGAAATCTTTCTTTCAAGGACATTTCCACTATAGCTGTTGAAATTCCTTGAATCCATTTTAAGTAATATTTTTGATTGAATAGGTCATGTAAACCATTTTGAACTAAAACTTCAATGCAGATACCATTTCTGAATTTACTAGTATATTGCTGTTTGTAATCTTTAATCATTAGATTTTTCTATTCACTCTATTTTGCTCAATTTAGGATGAATCCCTTACGTTAAAGTTAGGCAAGGGTTTTGATTTTAAGATTGCCCAATTCAAACATGTATAGTAAAATTTTGATAAAATTAGGATCATGTTTAATTTCATAAAAATACTGAAACATTGAGATTTATGTAAGTACAAAATAAAAGAGGAAAACTCATTGAAAAATATGCATCCTTACTAGAACCATACCTATAGGCTAAAAGTGGAAACTCCAATATGAAAAGAAAGATGGAAAGAATTACTACATGGACTTTATTTTTGAATTTTAAAATAGTTGCACAAGTGCTTTCAAGCTACTTTAATCTAAACTAATGCCTGCAAGTTAATGATTTATTCCCCCAATAAGAATAATATCAACTAATATTTCTTTGGTTTGTTATAGTAATTGATATGCCTTATAATAGCGCATGTCATACCATTGTGTTCTGTAGGACAATGAGTCAAATGATACTCTGTATGGATTTGCAGAGAAGGTTCGTCGACTTCACATTATATACTAACACCCTTCCTACTAATTTTGAGTGATTGGTTTGCATTCATCATGAAGCAGACCACAGATTTTGAATTTGAGGATCTTGTTTATTTAACTTTGATTTTACAGAACATGTCTGCCTTTTCATGCTCTGTATTTTATGATTGCGATCAAGAAAATCTTTTACAATGTATGTTTCTTGGCTATTTAAAATGTTACGCTGAATTCATTTTTATTTTGTGTATAATTTGTATGATTTGAATCATTTAATCCTATATTTGTCCTTGTTTTGCTTCAATGTTTGGCATGCATTATATGTTGTAAAGAGAGATGTGAAATTCACATATTACAGACAAGTACTTTATTTAAAAATCAAAGCAAAAACCTCAAATCTTCAATTTATAGACAAATGTATGACAATTTTGATGGTGTCACCTAATGTGAAAACACAGATTCACATTTGAGATGGTTGCATGAGTACTGGTATACAAATATATTCAGTATTGATTTATCAATCTCTACTAACAAAAGAATTACATGTACATATATTTCTCTCAATATCAAAAAATATTTATCAAATTATATAACAATCAAAAAAATTTTTGACATAGCTTTCTATGAAGGTTGAAAACCCAAATTATTTGAAATTGTTACGTCTCTGTCAGATATCCTCTTCCATATACATGTATAGATATAAATGTCAGATTCCTGCTAGTAGATATCTATGTTATGTACAATATCTGTTGTAGGTAGCCATTCAGCTGAATGATACCCACCCGTCGATGGCTATCCCCGAGTTACTGAGGATCTTTGTGGACATTGAAGGACTCCCATGGGACAAGGCCTGGGGAATCACGGTGAAGACGTTTGCATACACCAACCACACTGTCCTGCCCGAGGCTCTGGAGAGGTGGCCAGTGTCCATGCTGGAGAAGATCCTCCCCCGCCACCTACAGATTATCTACCTGATCAACCACAACTTCCTCCAGGTACAGCCCTGCTAATAGACTCTTTTCCTGTAGCTGGTGAACTGCTCTGTTGTAGGCCAATTGATGTGGATTTAGTTGGTTAATAATTAAATAACATAATAGAAACGACTGCCAACATGTCACATTTCTCCAAACTTTCAGCAAAAGAGCAGTACTGCAGTTACCGTTTAGAGGTGTATACGTCCCTGTTTGTGAACATTTGTACTGTGTTTAAATTTAGTGAATTTGATTATAACTGTGGTTTCAGTCATGTTTGTGGGCATCCAATTTTCATAGATTAAGTGAATTATCACAGTTTCAGTGATGTTTAAATTCATGACCAGTGAATTGCCAATATAGTGATTAGTATATGTTGCACTCCAGTAAACATTTAATTTTTAATGGATTGGCTCAACAACAAAATCAGTGGAAATTGGTAGCTAACAAATATTGATTAAACCACTTGATATCCTACATGTATATCATTTTAATGTCATCTATGATTTTGAGCATTATGCACTCCTGAGGAAGTGTTCATGGTTCAGGATTTATATGATATTTATTTTTAATCAATAATGATTCCTCAAATCTATGTTCAAGGTACAAAGTAAAGTGGAAAAAAATATTGTAGCACATGTATGTCATAGCTTATTGTTTGTTTACATGTACTGGTAGTTAGATATGAAATTCATGTTAATTAAGATATATTTGACGATTTAGGAAGTAGCAAAAAAATATCCAGGTGATGCAGGCAGAATGCGACGCATGTCCATCGTAGAGGAGGATGGAGAGAAGAGGATCAATATGGCTTATCTCAGCATCGTCGGTTCACACGCTGTCAATGGAGTTGCAGCATTACACTCAGAAATCATCAAAAGTGAAACGTAAGTAATGAAAAAATTTTTACAGAAAGTCAGCCTTACAAAATTGATTTGAAATTGAATATCAGTGAAGCGTTACAAAAATATTTTGAAATTGTTTATCCAATTATTGAATTTGAATTAGGTTCCGCGAGTTTTATGAGATGTATCCAGAGCGCTTCCAAAACAAAACGAACGGGATCACGCCTCGTCGCTGGTTGTTACTGTGTAATCCTGGACTGTCGGACATTATCGCAGAGAAAATCGGGGAGGAATGGGTCACAGACTTGTACAAACTACAGAATCTCAAAAAGTTTGCTGAGGACGAAAACTTCCTGAGGAACATCATCAAAGTCAAACAGGTCTGGATTTATTTTTATTTGTTAACAAGACATATGGCCAATTAAATCAAAGAAACTTAATTTACAATACTTATGACAAGATAACAATAATTGCATATTTCTTGGTGTGGAACATGTTGTATGGTCATGAATTTGATTTTAAGTATAAACATCATATTATATCTGTAAATGTCAGAACACACTGTATCCCACTTGACTTTCCATGTACATGTAGGTTCTAATATCAGATTGCTAACCAAATAGTTTTAATTTTCATCACCAGGAAAACAAGATGAAGTTAGCTGAGTACATCCAGGAGAACTACAACATCAAGGTCAACACTTCCTCCATCTTTGACATCCATGTCAAGCGGATCCACGAGTACAAGAGACAGCTCCTCAACTGCTTCCACATCATCACGCTGTACAACCGCCTCAAGCGGGACCCCAACCAGGCCTTTGTACCCAGGACCATCATGGTTGGAGGAAAGGTAAGTTGTCTTTAGATGTGTGTTTATGAATGTATGAATTTAAGATATACTGGTATCTTCATTAAGGGAGGATGTCTGCCAAGCTTGTTCTCTTTAGTTTTCTCATTTGCTGATAAAACAATTAACTTGAATTCCTTATCGGTTGTTGGACAAGTCTCTGGAATGGGAGATATCACTGCATTGGTAGCTTGCAAGGTTGGCACTGTTTGTATCAAATGAATTGTGAAATGAAACTGCATACATGTACATGTATATTTGTATAACAGTTGCACTCCAGTGTTTAAGCTTATGGGGACTGCACTAAGAAGCACATCTTATTCCGTTTAAATATGAATGTTAAACCAAAGAATATTCATGAAAATGTGAAGCATGCTAATTTTTCCATTTTTTGTGTGGAAGCATAAATGAGATTTGGTTAATTTTTGGCATTCTGATGTTACAGGCTGCCCCTGGCTATCACATGGCCAAACTGATCATCAAGCTGATCAACAGTGTAGCCAAGGTCGTCAACAACGATCCAATCATCGGGGACCGTCTCAAAGTGGTGTATCTGGAGAACTACCGTGTCTCCCTGGCCGAGAAGATCATTCCAGCGGCCGATCTCAGCGAACAGATCTCGACGGCAGGAACCGAGGCTTCTGGGACAGGAAACATGAAGTTCATGTTGAACGGGGCACTGACTATTGGGACACTTGACGGTGCTAACGTAGAGATGAGAGAGGAGATGGGGGATGAAAACATCTTCATCTTTGGAATGAAGGTTCATGAAGTGGAGGAACTGAAGCGCAAGGGGTTAGTAGCTGTTGAACACACTTTATTTGATTCGTTTGTTGTTTATTACTACATGTGTTTTTTTTTCTTCAAAGTTATGCAGATATTTCTAAGTCGAACATTTGTTGCCATGAATATTTTTAATTAAATTGAATTGTCACTTTTATTTTTAAGAATGGTTACTTAATATATATTTATTTAGAATTTAAATGCTGCAAACTTAACAGGAAGTGAGTTTATGTCCTGTGATTGTTTAGAATATAGAGCTCCTCCTAAAATCATCAAGCATGATTGAGAGTTCATGAAACATGTGATGGTTGTCATTAAGCATGATAATTTGCTCAAAGTTTCAGAGACCACATGTTAAAGGAAAAAAAGCTACCAAATGAAACTTAATAGCTAAAATAACAGATTTAGAATTTTATCACTCTATGATATGAGTCATATGCATGTACAGTACTATATACAGTACCTAGTTCTTGATGTGATCAAAGACTTCTATAACTGTATCTAAAATTTGAATAAGATTTTGATCATTATTAATTACAAAAGTTAAAGAAAGGAACATTGTTCTGGTCTTTATAAATCTATTGCTCATCTTGAATTTCCACAACGCTTAAATATGCTATGCTTCATGTATGGAGAAGTAAGTATCCCTATAAAGTTTCTGACAAACCCACTTGGAGGAAGGTTTAATTTCACTAATTTTGATTAACCTATTCCAAAGGTACCACCCGCAGGAATTCTATGAGAGTAACAGGGACTTGAAGCAGGTGCTTGACCAGATCAAGGGGGGCTTCTTCTCCCCCGAGGAGCCCGGCCTGTTCACTGATTTATACAACTCTGTGATGTACAACGACAGGTAACATAATTCTCTTGATCTCAACTCTATCTCGGTCCTCTTGTTTTCAGCTACAAGCCCCGCCATTATTACGAGACAAACCCTGATCTGCGGTTGGTACTCGATCAGCTGTACACTGGGTTCTTTTCACCGGACAAGCCGGGGTTGTTCCGGGACCTGTACAACTCGGTCATGGGGCCGGACAGGTAGCCTGGGCTGGCTTTGTGTGGTTTTGTTAGTGGCTTGTCAATGGCATGATCGAAACTCAAGTTTGAGTCTCTTTATGCAATAGCTATTTAATTTTATTGCTGTGCGCTACAAGATTTGAAGTACCTTCTTGTATGTGTATTTGAAGAAGTTGTAGGACAATTTTAAGGAAGTGAATCAACAGCAACATTTTATGTAGCAAAGTAGATTTTTTCAGTTAAATCTTATGATAAATGGAGTCAGTTCTTTTACATATATTCATATAAAGCAAATTGAATATGTTTCTTACAAGACTGATTTTTATTCTAATTGCTTGCATGCTTCTGCTAAACTGTGTGGTCCCAAATCCAGGAGCAATTATGCCTCCTTTTTTCACCTCAATGGCAGTTGTTAAATTTGAAATATCATATACCAGAATTTTATGTCAACTGTTACCTTTAATGTTATACTATATCCTCATGTGTATGGTTTATGGTGATGAAAGCATAAAGTTTCAAGTTATAAAGCACAACAACATGTTTTTCTTTGATCAAAATTTCATCTTTTTTTGAATTCCTTTAGCAGAGAACTAAGTGTGTAATAGGGTACATGGTCCAGGCACTATAAAGGTTATAAACTGTATAGCACCGATTTGATTTCAATGGAGTTAATGACTGGCAGTTCAGTATATGATATAGCAAGTTATACACATGTACTTGTTTTGAAATTTTTGTACATGCATCTACAAGATTTTATAGCACAGTGCTGCAGATAATGAATATACCAATTTTGCATGGATTTATTAGAATTTTTGGAAAAGGCATGACACGGTGAAATTTTCTGATTTAGAATTACATGTACCTCCAATAGACTGATAATAGATGCTTGCAGTCTCTAGCACAAAGTATTCATTGTTTATACATGTACTAACAAGCGGATTCTGATAGGTGATTTAGTTTTGAGTGACACTGAGACCTATTAAGGTATACTTTGACACAAAGTACCGTATTGTTTTTGACTTAGTGTTTGATACACACAGCAGGTTTATTCATATTTTCAACCTACAAAATTTTCAAATCTTGCTTTTAAGACATCGTGTACCCTTTCATAATTTTTTAAACCATGAAATTGTACTTGAGCAATATTTTAAAACTTCTACAATGTGCAACTGGTATTGAAGGATTGTTGAATTTATCAGCAAATGTTTATCACCTAATTATTGTTCCATGTTAGGTTCTGCCTTCTAAAAGATTATGAAGATTACATCAAGTGCCAAGACAGCGTCAGTGAAGTATTCAAGGTATGTGGAATTCTCAATCTTCACTTCATCTTTTAATCTTTAGCGGGTGAACTAAAATAATACTTAAAAATTGTATTATCAATCCAAAAACCATCCAAGTTAGGGCTTGGTGTATCTATTTCCTGGTAGAACAAGGGAGAGATTATGAGATGTTTCTCCAAAGATTTTTTTCTATTTATAAACAACTATACATATACATTTACATACAGTTTACTTATTTACTGCTTGATAAATAGCAACACAGATGATATGTGCTCAATCTAAATGAAATACACTTTTCCTTAGAATCCTCTGCAATGGGCCAAGATGTGTGTCCTCAACATTGCATCGTCGGGTAAATTTTCCAGCGATAGAACAATTTCCGAATATGCAAGGGACATCTGGGGAGTGGAACCCAATGATATTAAGCTCCCACCCCCACATGAGGGCCTAGACTCTATGGATAGCAAACCACCACAGAAGAAATGAAATCTCAGCTGACAGCCACTGGAAACAATATAACTTTTTAACTTCTGTTGTTGCTTTGTTGTGGAATTTATTAACATAGGTCTTATATAAAAATTTAGCAATATTACATGTAAATGGATGAGGACAATTGCAGTATAGATAGACATGCTGGTGTTTTAGTGGAAGTGAAATTTTTGTCAGGCCACTGGACATACTCAGCTCTGTGTTTTACGTAAGCCTGTAATTCTTGAAATATATTTTGCAGGGTCTTTAGAGAGCGTTTGACTTGTCCTGGTCTAAGCATGCGTAGTGGTTTTATTTGATCCATTCAGGATTTGGCATCTTAAAGTGTGTAAATCAAATTATGGTATTAAACAGTTTGATTCAATGCTATATAAAGAAAATCAGTGTGGTATTGTTATATTTGCATCACTGCATGATCATTGATTCTAAAGATAATAAATTTCAGTTTATTTTTAAATTAAATTCTATTAGTGCATTTTTAAAGATGATTGTTTACTTTTCCCCCTAAAATGCGCACACATCTTGGTGTTTTATTTTGCATTAAATTCAAAGGGTCCAGTTTAGTGAAACATTAAAGTGAAAGTTTTGTTGTTTGGTCTTATGATATTGAATAAAGATTTTTCTCAAAGAATTAAAACATTTCAATTTAAGGTTACAGACTTTAAAGTCACTGTGCTTGTAAATATTTGTGATAAAAAAAAATCAAAAAACATGTATTCCAAGATTAGATATGTCAAAACTAATATACACAAAAATTAGATTTAAAAAACATATAGCTTTGTTCCTTTACAACCTAATAGTCAACATCACAATATTTGTGTTATTTAGATAGATACCTTTGTTAATGACACTATTCATCATTCAAAGCTTTGCTGTTGACCCTCTGTTGATTTGGCTAGCAGCAAATACAAAAAAAATCTAAGCAACATAGTCAGTCCCCTGAAACAAGCTTCCTAGAGCTTTATGTGAATAGGAAATATAGTTTTGTTGTATTTAGTAAATATTGTCAAATACTTGATATCTGCTAATTTTTATGTTCATGAAAAGGTGTTTGCAAATTATTGTTTTTCTTTTGTGGTGCTAAGCATTCCTTTTCTTTGTAAATCCATGCTTTACTTCTTTTTTTATTTCAACAGTTCAGATAGAATTGTTTACAGTGTGTTTCTTTCAGCACTGACTTTTTCAGGTCAATGCTTTTTATAGAATGTTGACTTTAATACAGAGAAATGCAGGAGATGTCTATACTGTCAACCCTATATTGTATTCCTTCTCCAAACGGGACTGTAATGTTATGTTTCTGGTAATTTTCTTTTTCTTAAATCTATATATTTTTGGGGGTTTTTCTTAAAATGCTTCTGTTCTAGATGAAAGTATATATCCAATCATGTATGACTTTTTGATGCATTTGTATATACATGTATCTTCCTTAAATTCAAGTCTAGAATTTATAGCTGATATTTAGATAAACTTTTTGATACCCAACCTTTCAGATTTTAAGTCAGTAGATTGGGTCTTAGGTCAATATTCACCTGTAAGTCCAGTCTTAAGTCAATTTCTACCTGTTAATTGAGTCTTAAGTCAATATCTACCTGTAGATGCATCTTAAGTCAAGCCTTCATTCAACTTCACATGTGTACAAGTTTTAGTCAGTGTCTACATATAGACAATGTCTCTGTTTGGCATTATAAAGTTTACTTTTTATAATCAATTTATGCATTATACATGTAAGTACTCTGTTTATTTATGATAAAACAAATCAACTTTAACAACTTTCTTTGCTTTTAACCTTTTATATATTTTGTTATTTTTGTGTCTCTTTTTAAAAGGATTGTTGTACAATTAGTCATTTTGTCATTCACAATGAAATATTATACAATATTTGAAATAGCATAATATAAGTATTAGTTCTTGTTTGTAATTCATCCCTATGAAGTAGAGAGGTTGGTGGCATTTATCCTTTGATAACTAGAACTGTATTCTTCCTTATTAAATTCTTAGGGAAGGAAGCAGTGCAAGATGAATAACATTTTTATCTAGAATGATGTCTGTTTTTCCATGTGTTGGAATTCAAGAACCATTGGCTCTATGTCTCATACATTTTGGCAAACATATCCAGGTCCTATACGGTCTGGGCGGTTGATTAGCCATATCTTCTAAGCCAGCTTTCTTGAATATATTTATCAGAACAAATGTCTGGTCCATCGTCCAGTATGGGCGCACCTGTTAACTTGCAGTCGATGCAACAGGCTTCCATATTATACAAGGTTGGACCGTATGCTACGTAACATCGCAAACAACCAATCAAACACGTTCTTTGTGCTGACCTGGGGTCACAGGCAAGATTTAATGGTGAACACATGGCAACTGCAATCATCAGGCAGATGATGCTAATTAGCTGGGACCGGTATAAGTTGTTCATCTGCAAAGAAATATGGTAATCATTCTAAACGATGTGTAATAATGTAGGGGAGGAACCCTAAACCTACGCTCTACCGCTGAGCGATGAGGTTAATCTATAGTTTGAACTAGTAGGAACTTGAAAATAGTGAGCCTATTACATTTGATAAGCAAAAATCATATTACAAAAAACCTGATAATATTGCAAGCATTGTCCTTTTTTAAAATTGCCAATAATTAGAGTCACTGATTGGTATTCTGTTGTCTTGTTATACAGGAAGCGAGGGAAGACATCAGTAAGTGTATTGTATTACGTGTATTGCTTTTTTTTTTTCCACCATTGCATGTAGTTGCGATACCCCAGTCTCGTTAGACTGACTATACTGGTCTTCAGAAGGTTTGTTGTACTTAACATTTTCTCAAATTACAATATAGCAATGCTGGGTAATTTATAGTCTATGATAAAACAAAAGTCCACCAATTTACCCCCTCAAGTTACAATTAATCTACCGTATATCAACTGAGTAGTTTTTCCTAAATTTCTATTGCCGTTACTGGACCCGCCTTGTTCAACTGCCAAATATGGAAAAGTGTCAAAGGTCAAATGTGTTGTGACTCCACTTTCATGAATGTAACATTTTTATGGACAGTACAATGATTTAGTACTGCTTACATCTTTAAACATTAACAATAAAAACTTGTTTTGTTTTCATAAAAATGCAGGACGCATTGTTTTATACACAATTTACATACATAGTAATTATTTGTAAAAAAAAAAAAACAGTTTACTTCTGAAATCTAGTAACGCCTTATTGTGATAATCATATATTTATGTAGGGATTTGAAATTTTACAAAGAAAGAAAGTTTTAAATAAGAAACAGCTAATACCCTCATTGATGCGATCAAGTTGTGAAAATGTTGTTTTAAACTGGACAGATACTGTTCAACCATTTCCATCAAAAGACAGTACATGTAGCCGTTAAACAACGAGCATACCAGTACGTTTAAATCTGAAGTGTCCTATTCGTAACAATATATTGAATATAAAGTACCCCCCACCCCCCTTTACCTGAAAAACAGTATTAAAGCGTATTTCAAAATGCTCAGCAACTTAACCTTTGTTCCGAACAGGAGATTTGTCACAACTACATGTAATAGCGAAGAGTCATTGTCATACTGTCAAAGAATCTATGATTCTGCTCTGGTTTAATGCAATAATTACCGTTGGATTGGAAATAGATAAGAATTTAAGAATGATGAATGAATAAAAATGGCCAGCATGCAGTAAGTAAAGGGTGCGATATTTTCGGGAAAAAATTTCATCAACGATCACTGAATATATGGACATGACTTATTGCAAAGGTTCATGGCCAGTTATCTATTCTTCCTAAATAAGATTGGATGGGACTGTATATAGTTTTAGTATATTGAAGGCACGCAGCATCATTTTTCAAAGGGATGGGGGGGGGGGGGTCCTTCTTATACATATTCCTTAACTTTAATTTACTTTCCACAGTTTCTATCAGAGGTTAGTAATGATTTTCAATATAAATAATGAATTTCGCACAAATCCGGACCTTACACGTATCTTTGGCTGAAATACGACTGTCTTTACTCGCAATGTTACAATTGTTATTACTGTATGCGTATAATGAAACAACCTGAAAGATAGATATTCTTATTGAGGAAACCCGGAGATCCACCTTAAACTTTATACCCATGATCTTATATAATATAAAGAATAAATAAAACAGTTGAAGCTTTAAATCTGTATTTACTTCTTTTTCTCAGGGGGTTTAGATACCTCAATCGTCTAAGATGACTACCACTTTTAAACACTTTGTCCGTTTTTATTTCTCAATTAAAAACAAAGAAAAAATATAGTAAAAAAAAAGGTATCATTTTTAAAAAATCACATCTTTTTATAAATCTTTTAAAACAATCTAATAGGACGAAAATCCGTGATAAAAGTTTCCTGTTTTTCTAAATTTTATCATTTTATCATAAAAAGTATTCAATACCATTATTCTTTCAGTACTTGCATTTAGCAATGCTGCAAAATGCTTTCTTACCTTGGAGGTCAAAGGTATCCTAGAAATGGCTTCAAGCTTCGGGTCTCTCGCTTCTTCACTCTTAAATAGCTTCCAAGTCTATGGACAGCCTCTCATTTCTGTGTGACGCGTTTTCCTCCTATTGACTAGCAGTTTTTGTTCTGCTAAGCCCCGCAATTAGATCCATTTAAGTTCCGGAAAGACAGGCCCAAAGGCGTATTCTCAGGAAAATTGCCATGTACCTGTACGTTTTCATGGTCAGCATGAAGGATTCCGAAAACCACAAGTACTGCATTTTGATACTGTCGTAGGGGTTTGCATGGCTGAATTATTCTGTATTAAATTGCGAATTAACAAATTCTCTGTTAAATTTTATATAGCTAAATTCTTCATTGCGATTTAATACATTCTTTTTTACACTCTTTTTTAAAGCTTGAACTTCAGAACCAATAGTTACAGGTATCATTGGTATTTCAGGATATCCCAACCGAAATAAGTTCATTCGTTATATATTTTACTTTTAGTTTAAATCAAAGCTATATCTTTTTAAAATATTGGATTTTTCATGCACTGTTGGAATGATCATGTTGACTTAAATTTTTGGTTAATGTTTTAACGAACTTTGTTTCCAAATAAACCAGTTCAGTTTATTAAGGAAATTCCTAACACAACTACAAGATATATGGTCCCTGCGAAATAATACTCCCAATTTTCTTCCTCCGAGGCATTGATTGAAATCCCTACAAAATTAAAACAGCGAAGTAAATTAGCTCCCTTGACATCACTACCAACAGTCACCAGAAGGCTTTTGTAGTTGGTTTTCTTAAAGAAAGCCACAAAGACAGGGGTTTTTTTTTTCAAAAAACGCAGGTTTTTTCTCTCGCCTAATAAATTAATGGCTATTGGAATGACATACCCCTAAGCCATCAACTAGTAAAACGACGGAGAGTTCGGCAGATTGAAGATAGGTTTTTGTCGTTTATCATCGTTTCTTTGATATTCTGTGACAGCTTGTCATATCTCCATATTTGTTTTACTTGTGGTTCTGTCGGTATCTGGCAATGACCCCAATTCCAAACGCAGATATATATTCATGTACCTACATGATATATTTGAATCGATTCATTCAATGAATTAATTTAAAGCACAGGCCAATTTCTGTATTTCCATCATTTCAATGACAAATTATACTGGCTTACATGCAGAAAACATGCATTCTTCTTTGTATGATACGGTAGCTACTGAGAAAGTACGAGATTGACTCAAATCCTCCCTGCAATGTACCTAGTCACCGATTATCGTGCATCAAGTAATCGATTATCCTGTGTCAAGTCGGCAATTATCGTGACTCTAGTTATCGATTGTCGATCGAGCAAGAGTCATGGTTGTACAATCTTATTTTCTTCTTAAATTGTGACGACACTCTTACCTTAATTAATTACCAGTGAAAGAAAACCGCGAGGTTTGGTAGTTCAAATCTAATTATACATGCATCAATCATGTTACGATATTAAAAATCAATTCTATTTAAATAAAGTTATCCAAGTAATTATTTAAAGTAACATTTTGTAATGTAACATTTTGTTTAAGGCAAATGAAAGATAAATAAATCATCAAATATAGTGAATGTTTTTGAAGTTGTGACAAAAACACAATTTCAAAAGTTCGATGTTTGGAGCAATACAAAAACGAATCTTTTGTCTTAAAGTGTTCAAGTATATATACTGTGAAATATTTTATATAAATTTAGATATGTCAAACAAGAACAATGAAGGATTCTTTTCTATATCTTTTTCCGTGTCGAACTCCTGATAATGACTTGATACTATAATACTATATATATATATATATATATATATATATATATATATATATATATATATATATATATATATATATATATATATATATATATATATGCGGTTATTAAAAAACGCTTTGCTTTCAGACTCGAAACTAGTTACGCGTATGGGCGCAAAAGTTTCGGGTGACAAACTAGTTGAGGGTGAAGAATATGCGCAATGATGTAAAAATTATTAATCTATTTTAGTAATTTTCCCGCTTATTCGCGAAAACGTTGCATTATGGCTACAAAATGCTCAATGGCCTTCCGTTAATATCATGATTTAATATAAACCTAATAATTTCTGCTCTCGAAATAGCAAATCAGATATACAATAAAAAAATAGAAAATAAAAATTGCAGTTTATATAACTTTATAAACTATATAACTATATAAATATATGCATGAGTTCTCTTCGTCCGGGAAGCTGATAATCAGTCTAGCGAATATAAGAAATAATGTATAAGGGTTAAATTAGTACTTTTCGCAAGGAGTACTGAAAAATATTTAGAGTAAAGCTTGCAACATGTTCTGTTTCTTTCGCAGTATCTCTGAAACACAGTCGGTACTCGGTCGATTATAGTCCAGACTCGCACAAAGTGCAAGCACTTAAAGATCTTATTAAAATCTTCAAACATTAAGCTGAATTTGTATGGATCCCCAAAAATTATAATATAACCAAACACTAAAATATAATTGCGCATGCTCACTTGACACTTCCTTGTTCCCACAAGTACTGACCATCAAGATGTTCCTTGGTTCTGCTCATTTAAATACCATAAGAATAAGTCATAATTGGGGTAAATGCGTTCGATTAATGACTCTTTTATGTTTTCAGAGATTTTATTTCTATTTCTGACAAATGGGAAAAGAAACCGGAAGTAGCCAATCAGGTGATTATCAATCAGTTTGGTTCCCGTGTCGCCAGCTACCCACATAAAACTCGTGACGTAACGCCCGAGTGCTCAGACCTCACCCTTTTATGGTTTTACCGACTCTAAATAGGGACAGTCTGTGTCATCTTTAAACAGCGAATACCATGAAAGTGTTTGGCAAAATAGAACCGCCTCAGCGCTGCTATGTAGAGTATTCGTGACATTTTGTTTTTCAGTGCAGAGAAGTTCTCTATAACAGTTTGTTATGTAATAACGGTACTATTGAATGATGATCGAAATATATTAAAATATACCACAAATGATTTTATGGCGTAAAATTGATGCACTTTCTATAATTCATCAAAGGTTGTAACAATAGGCATACAATTTTTTTCCTCTTATTCAGATATATCCGTTGAAACATTCATACTTAATAGTTTGGTTTTTTTTTTAGTGACAAAAACCCTCTCTTTATAAATGTATATAATAAAATATTCTGATCTCTAAAGGACAAGAGCGTAAAGTGCCTGACAAATCCCCCGCACCCAGAATGTTGAAATGCCACACGTACATATTAAAAGAGGTTTACATTTGAAAGTGAACATCAGTACGTGTATAATATAAAACAGCATTGTCTGACAATTTAACAAATATACATTTATACTTTGTACTTATCTCGTTTGTTTTATTAGTTTTTTTTCTAAACATTTACATCATAACCTCATATCTGTGCTAGCGCTACTTTTTTGCGACATTGTGTGTAAAGAACATGAACATTACGTAATTTTGATCGTTATCTAAAGGGTATTACATAGTTTTTTAAAAATCTAATAATTTAAAAAAAATGATTTACTTAAAACTACAGAAATTAAAAATAAAACGTCGGCTAACATTCGAACACTCTCATCCGATAAGGAGTCTACATGCCTCCGCCTATTTCACTGAGCTACGTTGATACACTAAAGGAACGGTGAATAACTTTGATTGTTTGACAATTATTAATAATTTAATAAAAGTGAAATTGTTTTGGTGAAAACCACGAAATTGACCAATTATGGGTCAAGACTCCATTTTAGTAAATCATTAATAAAAATGAAAAAAAAAATCACCCTTTGAAGGAAAAAAACTTTTATGATGGAGTCAAGACCCATTCATGCCTAAAATTTGCAATTTAGAACAGTTAATGATAAATATTTTGGCATTAAACGCTGTGCAGCTTAATTTGGAAACCTATACCTGTCGTGTTTACAGAATGAAAGCACATGTTTTACTCGTGCCATGACATTTATACTATAAACAATGTTTACAAGCCAAAAATTAATATTTCAACTGAAATTGAAAATCGTTCGTCTTTATTGCTCCCAAGTGGGAGATATACAACGCCTTGTACGTCCCTGTCCTTTGGTCCACAGCCATGGAAGTGTCAAATACCGTGTATAATTTAGCCGCTGCGTATACATATGTATATGGAACAGTAGCCATAAGAAGACAGTGTTTTCTGTAACGTCGTCATTTTTTACTTTTTCATAAGTTTTTATGAGAATATACGATCTATCATAACTCATCACATGTTTTTTATACCACCTTATAGGTCCATATTTTATTATTTGTCAAGCAGTCCAGTTTTATGTCGTCAAAATCAACGAGTTTCTAGTAATCTACGTGAATGCATTGTAACGGAAAGTTGATAATAATTTTTACAATGTTTCTTTTCTCTTTTCAATTCTCTTGATCCTATAGCGTAAGCATTGCTGCAATTATGAAATATGATATTGATGAAACATCAGATCAGCTAGCAATCAAAACAGAGATAGGTTCATCTGCAGTTTATCATAGGCATCCTAATATCCAGGTATCAATCTGTTTGTTTTCACGAATGTCAGATGATGATAATGCTTTTGGCTACACTTACCAATAGTGTAAAAAAATTCTTTCAAATCGTTTCCTACTTTATACCTGTCATGGTGTATCTCTCCCTTAATTTTAAGTAAATCAAAATTCAAAATTTATAAACATTGAGTATTTTATAAGGGAAATGCATACGACTCGCATTAGTATGGTTTAAATTAATCAAAAGTGACATAAAAACTAGTGGAAACCAACTAGAAATATATGTTGAATCTACATTATTCGATGATATTTTCATAGACTTATCACAAATTTTAGCATTGTAGTTCTTGGGAAGATTTTTAACATTTTCCCTACATATTACTATATCGAACTTTGAACCTCTCCTGGGACCCAAGTATTGGTCTGGGGATCACAGTTTTAATTTATTACTTACATGTATCTTAACTATACATAGGATATTTGATGTAAATATTCGCATATTTTGTGCTGTGGTTCTTGAGAAGAATTTTGAAGACAGTCTGGCACACATCCTATTTTTATTGATTCATGAAAAGGTTTGGCCTTTTTAACAGTTTAGAATTCCCTCGATTTGCAGATCCCTTTCTCAGCTGCGACATATGAAATTTTTGTTTAACTTATAATGCTTATTTAAAGGCATTTTTCCATCTATAATCTCAAAACCATAACTATCCTTAAAAAACGCTTTAGAAATCGCTTATTTAAAAGTTTTTCGTACAACAGACCGTAATTTATTTATTATATATATATAAACAAAACCCTATCGATATTTAATTAAAGAAGGATAATCTTCAGAATCCGGTGTTTGTTTCTTTGAGTAAGCGTGTTGAAAATTAAATATTTACTTCGCTAAAAACATAATGTTTATTAATATCCTCATGGGATTTCTTCTTTTTTTCTTAAGAAAATCTTTTGTAGTTCATACAGTTTTGAACCGACAAGCAAGAAATCTACGCGATGCAGTAATCGCGTATGAGTATGCATATACGTATTCGTTTTTACTTTTAAAATCTCTTTTAAATGTATTGGTTAGCTAATTAAAAGTCAGTTAATTATGATTTAAGTAGCTATAATAGATAAGTTTTACTTCGTATGATGTCTTCTTTGTATTTTTGTGCTGACTTTGCATGGATTATTTCTTGATCGATCAAAACTAAAGCTACATCGAGAGCACGAATTTAACGACCAGACCTGGCCTCAGGATCATGAAGCAATCTTAGACGTAAGTCAAAAATTGTATATTGTCTCAATGTCTCTTGATTAAAAACACTGACAAAATTGAAATGCTATTAAAAGTGTCTTGATATAATGTTGTAAATTACAAATTTCAATCTTCATATTATGATAAACAATAATTTTATGACTGGCTGAAGTTTTGACTTAAGTCTGAAATTGCTTCATGATCCTGAGGCCAGCAAGTAGTTGTAGATACATGTACTATAGCAACCTTCACATATATGGAGAAACTAGCTGGTCCTTCTATGTTACGTTCTGGTCGTGTTATGTGTTATGTGCACAAATATAAACGTCTTCACGTGTTTTGAGCATATTTATTTTTGTAAGATTAAATGAAACGTTCAATCTTACATAACTAATTTGATATGTTCTTTGAAAAATAATCATTGAATTATATCTACTCCTTCATAAAAAAGATTTTTCTCTACAAACTTTCTGGCACTTTATTTTTAGTCGCGGAAGCGAACTAAATAACATGTTAATATGGCTGTTCCATGTATGTTTCATATCCCTGACTGAGAGCGTATATTTATCAGTATAAATATAAATATAAGCATTGACTGCTTATTTTTGGATGTCGGTCCAGCAACACCCATCGTCTCAAGCCACGGGTTTTGTGTCCATTCTATTTCCACACCAAGCGGTGCAGACAAATTGAATACCGCGCTAACGCGGTATTCAATTTGTCTGCACCGCTTGGTGTGTTACAGGACTGACGACATCCAAAAATAAGCATTCAATGCTTAATTAAATCTGTTTTCTTTCAGTTCATCTTTTCCAGGAATCAGCTTCGTTTGACGAGTTTAGATTCGTTTACCAGTACTGATGATTTTCAATTCATTTATAATTCAAATCGTAGTTACTATATATTAAGGAGTGCACTCCAACGATGTTTACGTGGTGATTTCGCAGAGTAAACTTGGACTCTGTCCCATTATGTGATAAAGAATAGGAAATCTTTCATTGAGACATTTACTAACCAAGACCAATTTGCATATCCCACTTTCGTTTAGGCTTTACAGACGAACTGTAATTTGATGCAAAAAGTTACTCACCTTCTACAAACACTAATTAACTTAACATCTTCGAGCCCAAGTGAAAGAAAATAGTTTTTAAAGAGCATGATATTGCTCTTTAATTGGTAAATAAACCAGTGTAAACGTCATCTTTTTTGTGTCGTCTGCTTTCGTCAGGATTGGGTCAACGGGAATATATCGTAGTTCGGAGATTAACTTTGGATTTATTTTACGACAACGTGTACTATTGTCATGTTGCGCGCTTCATTGGCAAAATATTGTCTATTAAAACTATAAAACAGTTTCCTACCACAGAAAACGGCAATAACCCGCCATTGTAAGCTGTAAAATTCGTCTCTCGGATACATAAAATATGATCAATGCTCGTTTCAGATTAGCATCGCATTTGAAGTGCATATTTAGAATTTTCAGAATGACAGCATTATTAGGACCATTTATAAAATTAACTCACGTTCAAGTTAATTATAACCGGTATTTCTCTAGTTTTAAAACTCGAGAAATATATCTGAAATCAAATTCTCACAAAATATCACGAATGTTTTTCATCCAGTCGGTATTTTTTTCTTTCTTTGCTAACCCTTTAGACCGATATTTTAATGTAACATTGTTCAAATTTACAATATGACGCAAAGATTTCATTTAAACATGTAGTACTTTTCATCAAATAGGGGGACGATACCAAATTAGTGACCACGGTTTAATTTTAAAACATAAACGTTCTGAACAAAAATAACCCTATCTGATCTGGTTGTCCCGTTTTTTGTGTCTGGACCATTAACTTTGCCGTAATGGAAACAGCTGAAAGTTAGATGTACTCTTCATACATGTTCTTGTCTCTGATGATATAGTTATGATCTCATAGAAATTGCGTTTGATTCGAGTTACACGTCGGAAACCCAGCCATATGTGTAATTAGGTACCCGTCTGGTGTGCCATGACCTCCAACGTAATTAAAGTTATTTTAAAATGTTCTAGAACCTATTATTGTACATTTAGCAATATAAGACTTTACTAAAGCCTGCATTTGAGAAAGTAAAAACTCCTTGTTTTCTTGTTTTCCCTGTCAGCTCAAGGATCTTTGTATTCTGTAGTAGGTAAAACAAAAACATCACATTGTCAATTGGTAATGTTCGTGTATTTGTAATAAAGTATCTGTTTAGAATGGTTGAATCAGGAGCAGATAAATTATGGCTTTGACAAGAGCCCCATAGGTCACATCGCTCACATGAGCAACAATGTCCAACTTTTGATCCATGTGGCGAACTAGCTTAACTACACAAAATGGTAAGTCATTGAAGCTTTTGTGTATTAGCTTGCTTCCATATCAATTTTGCACATATTATTCTTATGTTCTTAGGAAGATGATTTCAATCATTACCACCCCTTCTTGACCCCTACAGGTCATGGTCAGAAAGAACTTGAAATATCTGTATAAAAGTTTTTTCCTAAATTATATTCTCTATATTTATTGAAAGACTTTGTATAATAGGGCCTTGTTCATGTACCCTCGCTTGCAAGAAGGGTTAAGATATGAACAAACGTGAAAATCAAATTCACAAATACATAGTTCCTATTTTCTTCCGAGACTCCTACCTATTTTGTGGTTCCTCTATGGCCATAACCGGCTGTGGTATGAATCAATTTGAAAAACCATCACATATAAGCATGCTGCCATTTAAATTTTACAAATCATAGCATTTTTTCTTCAAATAATATATTCTAATGTAAAATTGGACCCCCTCTCCAGTTGTGATCCCTGAAAGTGTATTTTCATTCTAGCACACCTAGATGCCCCTTTCCCTCATCGTGGCAAGGTGAGCTAAAATTATGTTATTGTTATGGGCATAACTTCTATTGATAATTTTGACCATCATATGGTTGATTAGGGAAGGGGGTGAAAAAAAAATACAAATAGAGTTTAAAACAATCGTTTTCCTACCAGACACTTTTCAAATAATATTTAAAGAACTGTCTTTGGTAATTCCAATTATAATTTCAATGAGGCTAGGGACAGGTTAATTCAGGATACAAAATATTCTTGTCTTAATGAGAGCTTTAAGAGATTATATTTAAAGATAAACAAGCCAATAAGACAAACTTCAAAATCTCTGATTTATTTACAGGTATGATGCAAACATGAATAATGATGTTTTAAATGCATGTTTTGACAAAATAATAATGATGATGATTTTAGAATAAAATATTTTCATACCAGTGTATCTTTGTTAATTTGGTCTTTAAGAACAATTCTACCCACTTCTTTTACAAAAATAAACTCCAAGGTGTATCAGAAGGTTTTCTATACATAACTAAATATTCTGAACCTTCAATTCAGTTTCTAGATATATGGTTAGAAAGTTTTTGAACACATTACACCCTTGGTAATTTGTTGTTTTTTGATTATTTTTTAAGGTTAGGTCTATGTTTATGGTGCAAGAAAGAAAAACACAAAATTCAAAGAATAAAGCATAGCTCCCCATAAAATGTTATTGCACCCTTTTGACTGAATCCTCCACAAGTTGTTTATCAATAGAGCTACTTCAATCTTCATCAGAACTGCTGGCTGACCCAAAGATCTCTTCCTCGTCCTTCTTCCCTCGGTCACTATCGCTGCCATGTTCACTCTCACTCCTTGTCGGTGACGGACTCCTGCTTCCACTGGCACTCCTGCTGCGACTACGAGATGATCGACTGCTGCTTCTGCTGCGACTCCTACTTCTACTGCGCGACGGACTGCGACTACCGCTACGTGACCTTGACCGGCTGTGACGACTTCCAGCGGATTTGACGCTTCCTGCTTCACTACCACTGTGGAATTCTTCATCTAAACATTGCATGTAAATTTACTTAAAATGTTTGCAATATGACAGAACACTGATCAAATGAACTTCCATTGTAAATTTCAGCATAATTTAAATAGATATATGAAAACCCAACTAATTAATTAGTAATAATTTATTGACTGACCTGATCCAGCCAGCTGCTCCTCCTGTGCTTCTTCTTCTTCCTCCTCCTCTTGTTGGGGCTCCAACATCATCAATCGGGCATTCTGCAGCAAAATATTTTATTTAGCATCAACATTTATTGAGTACATATCAGACTTTTCACATATGTAAAAGGTACCTCTAGGGTTTTTCACATGACTGAGAGTGAAATGTTTACCTGTGCTGCTACCTCTCTTTCATTCACTTCTCTGTGTTTGACGATTAGTCGAGATTTTGCCATTTGTGCTCCTCCTGTTTTTCTCCTCTTGCTCAATCTCACCCTATAAACACACAAGTCATAAAAATTACTGTAATTTTATAATAAAAATAAACATTTTAATTTTTAAACCATATAACAGAAAATCTGCCCTAAGCTAACATTTGCTTCCACTGAAAAATCAAGAGCTGTCCATGCAGAACTCGCATCTTCCACAAGACCTTTTTAAAGTGGTATGAGACATCTGTCGATATTAATGTGGAAAAAGTACATTATAATCAATATACTTTCACTGTTTTAGAATTTTCAAATTTTACAATATTTGACCCAAAAATATGCTTTAAATTTTTTTGGAAATGTAAAAATTGTAAAAGCCCAGGTGTGATTCAAACTTATGACTTAAAGATTCGTAGTTAATGCTCTAACCCACTAACCACCCTGTTAGGTAAAAATTTTGTGAAAATTAAAGTTGATTTTATTATTTATTTCGATAAGAATTACGGCACAATATTGAGGTGCCCCATACCATCTTAAATAAATGCCATGATTGTTGATAATAAAGTGACCTTGAGTCAAGGTCATGTCATATCCTCATGTCGTAAGCAACTTTTGTTCAAAGTATGAGCTTCTGATGTTTCTTTCAAGTACCAAACATGAAAGTTGGATGGACAGAAGGAGAAACAAACAGACAGATGAACACGAGGATTCCTTTATACACTTACACTTTGTTGGCCCATGTAAAATATACAAAACATGCCCAGAAAAAGCATCTACTGACCTGGTTTCCAGCTCATTGTAAAACATCCCATCCTCTCTAAATACAAAGAAATAAGTCTCCTCATAACCTCTCGAGAGTTTGTTCTTGACATTCCAGTTGTACTCTCTGGCTAGTGTGTAATCATACCTGGAAAAGATTACAAGTCTAATGAGTGCAGTCTCTTTGGTTTCAAATAGATATTGATTTACATGTAATAATGTAGGCTTTGTTGACCAAATTTTCTTTATAAAAAAAAAAAGGCTTATGTTTTCAGAAAACATACATGAAAGTTCATAAAAATGTAATACGGGTATGCATATGCATTTGAACATAACAGTGAAAGCATTATGGTTATATCAATTTATCCTTGGCAAATCAAAATTGATTTCTCATAAATAAAATGTAATACATATTTTCTAAATGTTATGTTATTGTTTCTCGTGTTATGCCTTCACTCAGTAATGGAGTCCTGTCTGTAAATACGTACTCATCCTCCGCATTATAATCCACGCCCTCCTCCGAGTCCCGCTTCCTCTTTGTTAGCGTTTCCTCGGTTGGCAGGAAGTATGCGACAAACTGCTCATTGTTTTCATCAACAGCACCTCTGTAAATCAAACAAAACATGCTTATAAAAAGCTTCAATTCATTGTCATTATCATCAAAGAACTAAGTTTACTAGGTAGCAAATTTGACCCTAATTTTGATTGTAATTTAAAACTGCATATCAGAAACAATCTAACTTGTTGATAAAAACAAAATACAAAATCAATCAAAATTTAAATGCAAACCACTTCATTTGGGTAGTTTGACAACTTTTTCTACTTAAATGGCCAAAGATTAGCATTTTGTCTGTCTTTTAAGTTGTAGTTATGGGCTGCAAGCCTCAACCAACATAAATTCAATATTTGAAATTTGTGTTCTAAGCAGCCATCACATCATTTTCTTGACATCTTTAAGAGAAGACATAAAATTTTGCTATATTGACGACATCATATCACCAAAAGGAGAAATAAATAAACAGTTTTAATTTATCATTCTTGCTTCTGTAGCATTCAACATGGGATTCATTGAATTTGAGAAGAATCAAACGATGTTCAAATTTCAGAGCCAAAAAAAAAAAAGAAGAAAGGATTACTATTGTACATAGTCCATAAAAAATTTACTGGTATATTACATATCTTTATAAAAAATGCCCCTTAAGGCATCTTGATAACAGTGAACCAGTTCAAACAGCAGATCATCCTCTGTAAAATGCTCTAACTGATCCCACACTACACCTCAGTTCACACACCTGATCATGGCCTGGGACATCTCTTCCATCTGAGCCGGCTGGGGCCGACCCTTGGGAGCAGGGTCAGAGTCAAAAATGACTTGTGCAAATGGATGTTTCCACAGCTACAAAGCAAACTGCTGTATTAACTATGCAGATATCAATTTGGACCCTTATCAATTTATAATGTAGATAAATATTAGGCATTAACAATACCAAATTTTGATCAATGGCTAATGGTTTTTCATTCCAAAGTTCATATTGCATGCATTTCTCAACATGACAAAAATGTCATTTGCTTTGATTATCAAGCTACTTTGAAGTTCAAATTCTTACATCAAAGTCTGGAAACACTGGCAGTACTTCAACAGGTGTCACACCAGGCTTACTGTAGTGCTTGGTGATCTAACAGGAAACAATTTATCAAAAATTATTTTTCAATAGGGATTAGCAGTTAACATACACAACAGTTCTTTTCTAAATCCCAACTGTCAGCATTTAGGAAATAATTATAGCTATGTGATATTTCAGAATTATGTCAAGAACAATAACTTTAACAATTCTGATACCTTTTCCTTGGCTTGTTCAAATGTCTTATCTATGGCCTGTATCTGGCTTGCTCTGTCTTTGTATATGTCTTCATCTTTCATGATCTGTTTTATCTTAAATCCAACTCTGTTGACATAGTAATAAATTTCTTTTAGGACAAATTTGTCTGAATATCCAGTCTACATCACCTATGTTATTACACTTTTAATCCCTATGCTGTATGATGACATGTAAATTGAATTCCACTGTTTCCTTTTTTGAGCCAATATTCATGGACAGAAAAACACAATGAAAATTCAATCTCATGGATCATAAATAATGAGAAGGCCTATACACTGTCTCCTATAACAATTATTCTTTGTTATCAAAAAATATCTTGTGTTTTCATACAGGTAATATGGTCTAACGTTTGTGAATAGATGCACGTATTAAAAGTGTGCATCATTCAAATACAGCAATACGAGTTTCCCATGCACTAATAAAGAAATAACCATACCACACAAATCTTTACCTGTAATGAATTAAACATTTTTAATACCACTTACTTTCTCTCTGAGTTATCTGATTTCTGTGTGAATCTGTTGTACTCTGTAGAAATATATTCTGTTTTCCGCAACCATGATACATTAGTATTGTGATGTCTAGATCTGCAAAGAAATTCCAGATATGTTCATCCTTCATAGAGAGAAAATACCAACTGAACAAAGCCTTAAAAATGGAAACTGCAAAAAATATATCATAAACGCTTATCAAAGTCTCACCTTTTCGAATCTGTGGGTGTATTGAGGTCTTCTTCCAATAGTCTTTCATCTTCTGGATCTAGGTATGCTAAAATCAAATCAAAATATTGATAATAAAAAAATAATCTTTTTATCAAATAAGTACATACATACTTAGGAAAAAAGCTAGTATATGCATTTAAACTTGCAGATACTGCTGAGGAATGATATGTACTCGGAATGTCTATTAAGATTTAACACTAAAAGTTTACCTCCTGGCTCTATCCTGTATGTGTCTGGATTTATGAGGTCAATTGTCACACCAAGATCATGTTCTGTGAGAAGGTCATATTTATAGCTCCGCTCTAATGATGTGGGTTTATACTCTACAAATCTGTACAAAAAATTAAGTCAGTATAGAAAAATGTCTGATGAAAAAAAAACAATATTCATATCTATTTACAATACCTAAAAACATAGGTAATCAAAGATTACAGAGCTCACCGAGAAGAGGCATCCCCTTCATGAGATCACCTTGATCACATTTATACGAAAATCATAGTTATTGATCTTTATTAACACCATCCATGCAAGTTTGGTGAAGTTAGGACCAGTAGTAAGTAAGACATAGTCATCAAAGGGCACCTGCTCCAAAAATCTTAACCTCCTCCATCATCTGAAATTCATGGCCAAGATTCAGCACCCAAGTCTTTTGAGTCCATAAGTAGGTCCAGATGCACCATCCATGCAAGTTTGGTGAAGGTAGAACAAGTAATAACTTAGATACAGGACCTGCTCCAAACACTTTAACCAGGTTGGACACCGACGTTGGGGGCATACCATAAGCATTTTGAGAGTACTGCATAAGCAATACATGTCCTCTATCAGGATTCACCCACAATTTTAACAGGACTATGTCATTTTAGGTACTAAATGGGTTTTAAGAAATTTTGAAAAAGATGTTTTTTATGGAAGAAACAGATTACTGTATACAGGGTTATTTTCGCCTCGTGTCATTTTCACCCTTCTTCACTTGCAAACGGTTTCGCCCAGTCTTAAATTTGCCCTGATATAGTTGTGTTTAAAGACAGATAATATGAAACATTGGAATTCACCAAGTCTTAAATTCTCCCGTCTAAAACGAGGCCGAAAGGGATGAAAATAAAACGGGGGCAAATATTTCCCTGTATAAAGTAGTAAAAAATAGAGTAATTTAAAGATAATTTCTTAATCATCTGTTGATCAATTTTAACAAATGTAGTTTATCATTATAAAAATACACAGCAAGTTTCAAATCAATTCCCCTCACCACAAAAAAAAAAAAAAAAAGAGAACTGGAAAACCTATACTCTGTCCAAAGTTTCTGCTTCCACCACTTTTTGCTTACAATATTTCGTTAATCATAAATACCTTTATGCCCAAACTACATTCATCCACTAGAATGAAATAGTCCAGATTTTCTGTTTTGAAACGCCCCCTCTACCACTTCAGGTTTCAATACACAACCAAAAAAAAGTCTATAGGGATTTTGCAAATGACATGAAAAGTACCCAAATGATAACGTTGAAAAATTGTGCAAGGTGTCTCAAGTACTCCAAAATGGAAAAAGATGTAAACATTTCCCATTATAAATCTCCGTATTAAGGAAAATGTTTTGTTCTCATTAATTTCTCCTGGTAAAAATAGATAAAGTGTCAATGTAGAAATCTTAGAGTTTTTCCCTTGTACTTCTTTGACAGGTAAGTGTATTCTCGTTAAAATTCAAGTGACAGAAACAGTAAACCGGGTCTGACTATAGTAGTCCTAACAGAATGATTGACAGACAGTGGTAAAGACTATAGTTCCCCAAGTTTCACTGGTAGTGGACTATTAATAGTATGACCTGGTAAAACATACCTGTTTGTTTCAAAAGGATAAGTGATGAATTTTGGGTCAAAAGGTATGTCTGGTAAAGTGTTGTTGTATTTCACTCTGCATACTAACTCAGATCTGAAAAAAAAATTTAAAACATTGATTCAGGATAAAGTTAAAAAGAAACCAGTCATTAATAAAAACTTCAGAAAAACCAGCTAAAATAAAGTTTATGGTAAATCAAAACCAGATGTTCTGCAAATATGAATACAGTAGAACCATGATAAGCAAGAAAATTTGGAATACAATGTATAACTTAAAGAGTAAAGAAATTAAAGAAGGGAGCATTAATTTTATTAATCTGACATAAACTTACCTCCTCTCTCCTGGTCTTTTTCTGTCTCTATCTTCACGTGGACCTGTCTGTACTGTTGGTGGCATTTTATTTGGTTTTTCACTTCTTCTTTTTTTCAAGTAAACATGGCTAAATTAGGATTACACTAATGTCCGAAAATGTCTTTTCAAACGAAAAAGAGAGTTTCAAGAAAATGTAGGTATTTTAATTGTTAATGTATTATTATTTTATATATCATTATATTTTACATGTATTTGTGAAATTGAAAAACATTAATTTTATTCAAAGGAAATTTATTATTTAAACAAAGTCATTATTGGATCGGGTTTGGTATCAATTTACATTTATAATAAAAAATGGCGTCCTCTGTCGAGCATATGAGGCAAGGAGGAGCTCAACCTAATGTACAGCAAAGCGCAGGCGCCCAACCTGTAAACCAAGCAGAGAATGACCCAATATATAGATTTAAGTTACTTTTACCAAGATTAAAAGAGTCGTTGGTTGTAAGTATTGCACTAAATGTTACCTTTACTAAGCCTGGCAAAGAAGCTATTTTTAAAAGTTAAGTTTTCATTGAGCCAAGAGCTAAATAATACTATCAAATACATATATGATATATGTCTCTGAAAATATGTAGGTGATCAGAGTTGTTTAATCCCTATTGAATTCAAATTAAGATTGAAGTGTGATAAACTGATAATACCTGTACCTCTATTCGCTCTAATATATTTTGTTTTTATTCCCCAGAATTTAATGAAAATTGCAGGAACCTGTCTGCATCACAATTCACAACAGCTGGAAGATAGCACGTATGTATCCTATGTTTTTTACAGATACTGTTTACAGGGAAATATTATCCCCAATTTTCCGTTCCTTTCGCTCTCGTTGTCAGTGGGCGAATTTAAACTGGCGAATTCCAATGTCTCAACTTATGTCTCTTTTTAACAAAACTGTGTCTTGGTGTATTCAAGAATATACAAAACTGTTTGTAAGTGTAGAAGGGTGAAAATTACATGAGGCAAAAAAAAACTCTTTTTTGGGGGAGGGGGGTTAGTAAGCTCATTATAAAAACCTTTCAATCAATAAGTTCAATTGCCTTTACAATTTTCTTTCTTGTATTTGATATGTCTTTTTTATTTTCTTAAAATAGATCCAGTGTTGATATTCAACTGCAGAAATTTGAGAAATCATTGGAAGAATTTTATTCCATGTGTGATCAAGTAGAAATTAGTCTGGTAAGTATGAACATATCGACAAAAATATGTAATCATAGTCCATTTACTAAAAAATAAAGTTTTTTGTACTTAGTATGGATGTTTGCCAAAATAACTAATCTGATGAAATATGCACTGATAAGTAAAAGCTTATTTGGGCTTGTAAAATGTAGGTCAGGGGAGCTTTTACTGAAATTTTTGACTATGTTGATGATTTTCATACCCCAGCCGATTTTTTTTAGTACTGTAAATATGCAAGATTATTATGCTGTTTCTTCATGATTTTCTTTTCTTTTCACTATGTTAAAATGTTAAAACTATAAGAATGTCACATCTCGAAGATATTGGATACGTTGATGATGATCTAGGGCTTGTTTAATAAGAGTATTTGCTATATGGCAGGGTTCGACACTAACCTTAGTCCGTTAGTCACAGACTAATAGATTTTCATGCGGACTAACAAAATTTCTGTCTAGTCAGTTCGGTCGGACTAATAAAAAGTTTTGCTTAAAAAAATGTGTGAATTAACGATGTGCGATTGTCAACATTTTACTGGAAAACCCTGACTATATTTTTATTATCTAGCATATGATACATTGCAGTGATTATAAAGTTACCGAGTGAAAACAACAGAGGTATGCAGGATATTAGGGATGACTTGATTATTTCTTTGCCCTAAGGGGATGTCCGAGAAAATAGGTAACAAGCGCTCGTTTTCACAACAACGGATTCGATAGGGACGCTTATATGATTTAAAAAAAAACTGAAAATAATCTTCTGTGAGTTGTTTAATTTAAATGAATTGTGTTTAAATCATTTGTCATAAATTGCTTATGATTTTAAACGGATTTTTAAAGAACTTAGAGAATGAAAAGAACAAGGTAGCTCATAACCCGGATCAATTGCACAGATCTATTTATAACATCTGTAATGGCGGCATACACCAAGTACACAGAGATAGTGAATATGCAGCTCATTGTTATGTACGACATAGCACAGTACAACTAAATCAGTGCAACACCTGTAAGAAAAAACATTATGGTATATATTACGTACCCCTTTCTTACAAATTCTATTTAAAAAGTGTGTATTATATAAGGCAAATACGGTAATGCATTAATTTATTTTTGACGGGCAAATAAAATTGCCTGGGACTAGTTAAAATAAACAGGCACTAGTCCGGCTGGACTAATGCATAAAAAAGTTAGTGTCGAACCCTGTATGGACTAGTAAAGTTTTGCCATTACTAGCCAAAAAGTTCTGAAAAAAAGTTTGATGCACATCAGTATCTTTTATTGTAAACTGTAAAGATATTTTTTTGGATTATTCTTTATACAGAGGCTTGCCTTGGAGAGTAGCCAGTTGAATGCTGATACAGTGAAGTATATCCCTGCATGTGTTAATATTCCTAATGAAAAAGGGGAGCTTCCATCGCCCCAGAGGATCATGCAGTACCCACAGTACCAGGCCATCATCAGGCAGCAGATACACAGTGCTAAAGAAATGCATGACTTGTTATTGCAGTTTTCTCAAAAAATAACCGCAAAGACATGAGAGAGAGAGAGAGAGAGAGAGAGAGAGAGAGAGAGAGAGAGAGAGATATTATTAAAGACAAAATGTTCATCATGTTTCACGTTTTTATTTTTTATATTAAAATAAATAACATTATGTTGGAGACATTTTTTATATACATGTATATATACATGTAATATACAAGTACAGTACTTACCGACACACATGCAAAAGAGAAGTCAAATATTTTCTGTAACTTTTTATTCTTGAGCCTTTTTAATTTTTAGAAAACAAGTTTTAAGTTTTTATGTTTAAATTAAGTAATTTTATCACACTTAAAGTGAATTTGAAGACATTTTTTGATTGATGAATGCAGATTTATTTTGCACATTTTGACACCAACCAATTATGATAATTTTTAAGATTTCTTCTTGCAAAGATATTTTTAATGTAATTTCTTATAGAGCTCTTGATTTATCCTTTCAAATATGTTAGCTTAAAAATGTCCTTCAAATTTATTCAATAAATGATTGAATATTAAACATGTCTGTTAAAAAAAAAAATTAAAATAGGGTTTTTGAAGTTAGAAAAATGAATAGAAAATTATTTACATATTTTTGGCACCTGAGTCTCAATAACTTGGTCTTCTGTAGGTTGTGACATCCTTATAAGACTTTTGCCTTCCAGTCTAATTAAAATTACCGATAGACTTGTAAATCCGCTCCTCTACGATACGCTATACATAATGTATAGCGTATCTTAGAGGAGTGGATTTACAAGTCTAATTTTAATTAAATTGTTTGCCTTCAAATTCAATATTTTTTAAAGGGTAGTTTGATAATACTTTCCTTTACATTGATGGACAAAACTGTTCTTCAATAATAAAAAGAAGAACCTGTGAAGGTTAGGATATATTAATGATAATTTACATTGTAGAAACAGTTTTTATCTACTTTGTTTATCAAAGCTATATAAGCAGCTTTTCCTGTAATTAGTCAAACTAACATTGTTATGATTAAGTCGTTCTTTGACTGTTATTTTGCTGCAGTGTGCAGTGTAGATAAGTTGGATCTATATGTTATATAGATCATACAGCTATTTGAATCGTTAGTTTATCAAAATGAAATAAAAATAATCAGAAAATTTTATTCTTTTTGTTCGCATTATTGAACACTATACGAATTGTATAAGCTTCGACTTGCCTTACACCTATTATCCCAGACTTTATCACGTTTTACTCTTTTGTCGAAAAATTGTTTTAAATGGATTTGTACGGCCAAGATTCCGAAACTGTAGATGGTGAACAAGATTTATTTAAACCAGAGTACAAAAAATACAAACGAAAGGACATTAAGCTCGATCTTGGTGATGTCATCGACTTTACAAAGCAAAACAATATGGACAAAGTAAGTTTCTTGCATTTGTGCATTGCGACGTTTCATTCTGTTTCAGTTTTTTTTTTATAATGTTATTGTGTAATCTAGTGTGTTTAATATAACTTCAGGTTGAAGAAATTGTACTGCAAGAGTCTCAGCATCCTGCAGTAAGAGGCCTAAAACCAGTAAAAGAATGGAAGAGTTACGCTATCAAAGGATTTCCAGGTAAATGGGGGAAAATGTTTACCGCTCAACTGAGCTGAAGGTCTTGCTGAGATATTTTTTTTAATGAAAATATGTCTGGGAGGTTTTCATTGTCCAGTCTCTAAAACTATTTAAACTTGGGCCAGGTGAATGATGCAATAGCATACTCAAGCTCTCTTAATATCTCAGCATGATTCTTACTGAGTGATGTCTTTTCCGGAAGAGACATATGATCAATACAAAGAATTTCAACTATAGTCTATCCCAAGTTATTGCTTACATCACTTTTTGATGATTTTTAATAAAAATACACATACCTGTGAAAGAAATACAGTAACTTTTGAAATCAATAAAAGGGAAAATATCCAAGATATCCTCATTGACACATTTTCATTTTTCACTCGTAAAAATTCACAGGAACGAAAAAAAAATTTCTTACGGGGATTGATGATGGGAAATGTTTACATCTTTTCTCCATTCGGAATTACTCGGAAAACCTCGTACAATTTTTCAACATTATCATCCGGGCTATTTCATGGCTGATGCAATGCAAAATCCCCGTAGACTTTCTATTTTGGGTTGCGTATTGAAACCTGAAGCGATAGAGGGGGCAATTCAAAACAGATAATCTGGACATTTTTCATATTAGTGGATGAACATACTTTGAACACAGAGGTATTTATGATTATCGAAATATCAAGCGAAAAGTGGTGGAAGCAAAAACTCGGGACAGAGTATAGATGAATTTCACTGAGATTAACTCATTCTCTTTGTGTCAATTGAAAAAACCAATTTAAAAAACAATACGTTCATAGAGATAAATAAGTTTTATGTGCATATAAAAAAATGTTAAAAATTAAATGTGTCATTTTTCTCCCATTATCAACACTGTTTCTTTCCTTGGTTTTATTATCATTGAATTTGTATCAGCAGCTAACTGAGAGAAAGGATTTATTACATGAAGAGATGGACCATTGGTTGTTTTAACTTTTATTGACAGAGTGTCCATTTTGCTATAACTTGACAAATGGTTGTTCAGTATTGTGTGTTGTACCTGTTGTGAAAAGATTATTCACTATATATATAAGCATTCCATTCAGCATGTGTATTTTGTGATGATTAATAATACTTGATGTATTTTTTTCCCTTTTATTAACCGGGTTTTCCAAAGGAAAAATCCGGTTTGAAATAGTGAAAATGGCGGGCAGGCGGGTGGCTGCCAATATGGTACCCTTATTGTACGGATAACTCCTCCTACAGTTTTCAAGATAGGAAGTTGTTCTTTTGCAGATCAATTGTACACATATCAGACGTGTGCATATTGCTAGGATTTTGATTTCAGATTATTTGTGAAAAAAATACCAGCTGTTGAACTTAGTCATTTTTTGGCAAAATATTGCATATATGGTACCTCTATTGTACAGGTAAGTCCTCCTACAGTTTTCAAGATAGGAAGTTGATCTTTTGCAGATCAATTGTTCACATATCAGAGGTGTGCATATTGCTAGGATTTTGATTTCTGATTATTTATGAAAAAAATACCAACTATTGAACTTAGTTATTTTTTGGCAAAAATACTGCATATAGAGTTTTCTGGATGTAGTGTTCATCAGTTCAGGGTTGACAAATGGGTTATGGGTACTGTTCACACAAAAGAAAGCCTGGTTTGCTGTCACATTAATTGACAGCTTTTCTCTTGTTCAGGGTTCATCTTCATCAGGAATCCCTTTGAGGATGGTCACCAGAGGTACTGGATTGAAAGGTGTGTCCTGGACTACCCTAACAAACCCAGCAAGACCATTCTGGACAATTTGTTGGACATGAGCAATGTCAGTGATGTTTGGCTCACCAGTCAAAAAGAGTCAGGGTAGGTGGATATACATTGTCTCAAGCTACTGCCGGAGTCGGTATAGCTCTCTCCTACTCGTGGCTGCTTGAAGACATAAAGTATAACAGTAAAGCTGAATATTCATGCGTCATCTGTTACGTCACATTTTAGCTTGTTCTTAATCTACATACAGTGCACTGTTACTGCATCAGCAGTAAACACCATGTTTTCTGTAAACTACGATTGGGTGATAAAAAGTCACATCAAAGGTCAACCTCTGACCATGCTTTACTTGCATTGGTCAGTATTTTAATGAGCAATGAGATACATGTATTCTTGTCTCATGCAACCACAGCCAGATGGGAGAGTGTCGTACATATTGACCACGGTTTTGCAATGGTATGTGTAAACAAATTTTCATAATGTGCTAATGTGCATTACTCAGTCTGTATGCACAGACCAAGGCAGTTATGAGACTATATCATTCAAAAAAATAATGATTCTGACAATGCTTAAATATTTCTTATTGGAAACTCTTACCTTTAATAAGTTTTTTTCTTTCTGCAGGTCAAATATCACAAATAAGGACAGTCTCATTATGAAGCTAAGATGGGCAACAATGGGCTATAACTATGAATGGAACTCAAGGGTAAGGTGTTGGGAAGAATGTTATCAAAGTTTTTACGAGGTGTTATAAACTCTAGATATCCTATAAGAGTTAGTAATTGAACAATTAAAGGGCTGGATGGTCGTGGCCATTTTTGGCCTAAAACTACCTCTTGTAGCATTGTATAAAGATACAGGAAAATGTTCAAATTTTAAAGCTATCATATTTGGGTTTTTTCTTAACTAATAACAGTTTATGGCTAGAGATATCATATTTAAAAGTTTAAAGAAAATCTGATGGTTAATCTGTTAACCACTCACCCTTCTTAAATCAGTTGCAGTAAATCATAATTTGGTTTTATCAGTATTTCTATGAACATAATGAATTTGGTAAGAAATAGTAGAGAAAATAATTAGTACTTGTATACCAGGAAATATGGTTAAAAGTACATAATGAATTATTACACAATGCAACATACACACACTGGTACATGTATATATATAAATACTTGTGAAATGTACCGGTACCTGGTTAACATAAACAGAAGCATTCAAGTTTAATGTATAGAGAAATGTGCTATTTACAGGCTTACTATGATGAAATGAAGTCCCAGTTTCCGTCCGATTTACATGAGCTCTGTCGATATATTGCCTCCACTATAGGCTATCACAACTTCTCAGCAGAGACAGCCATTGTGAACTATTATCACATGTCTGGAGATATGGGACCTCACAAAGACATCTCAGAAATTGACCATGATGCTCCACTTCTTTCATTTAGGTACTTAACATACTATTCATTCATTTATATTTATACAATAATGTATCTTTAAATTGATGGTAAAATAGAATAGTTTTAAAGTAACAATATCAGTTTAATTACCGGGGTAATTTAATAACAAGTAAAGTATTTTCGGTATTTTAAAAATAATATAGGATAAAGATGATATTTTGTAATTGGAGCCGATATTTGACCTTAACTTGTACTTAAGACTGTAACATTTATGTATAGTAAAGTCCAAAATATCAAACTTTACTTTCTGTAGTTTTGGTCAGGATGCCTTGTTCCTGCTCGGTGGATTGACAAAAGCTACAAAACCGGTTTGTCTGAGTCTCCACAGCGGTGATGTGTGCATTATGTACGGCGACTGTCGTCTAGTGTACCACGCCGTGCCCCGAATTCTGCCAGCCGACCAGGATAACCTTAAACACTGCTACAACTTTAATGGAGATTCACCTTGTTGGGGAAACAAAACATCAGACAAAAATGGCCCCAAATCTTCAGATGTGTTGGATGGATTAACAGCTAGACGACAGGAAGTCCAGTGGGGCTTGTTTAGTCAGTATGTCCAGTGTACCAGAATTAACATGAATGTGAGGCAGGTCCTTCCCCCTGGGGGCACAAACATTGCAGATTACCCCCAGCCTGTCTGTCCATCAGTGAACTGTAAAACAGGAAAGACAACATCTGTACATAATGACACTGAGCAAACACAGAGCTAAGGATTGTGTTGGGAATATTTTAATGTACCTTTATTTTGATACTGTGATAATTAAAATGGAGAACAGTTTTTGCCTGGTTATTGTGTTAAATAAAATACTGCCATGCAGCAATAACTCTTCTTAACAATTTCAATCAAGGTGTGTGTGTTTCAGAGAAATCTAGAGGGGATCCAAACCACCTCTGGACCCCTATTTGTTCCTCAAGATCTCTGTTTGATATACCAATTTATTGACCAGGGTGGCAGGGACCTTTATAAACTAAGTGTATATACACTTAGGAAGTAGGTCTCTGATTTAACTTGAGAATGTAAAGACGTAGATTTATGTTTTGGAGAGGGACTATATGTAAACGACGCCCGTGACATTTAATTAATCTTTCCCCAGCTATGCGGCTATTCAGCCCTCTGGATACAGGATTAAACGAAATTCTTCTATAAAAGCTTTAAACACCCAAGTCACAAATCCTAAAGTTAATCTGTGGATTCCACTTGCCTAAAACATATAGATCATCCAAAAAAATATTCGTTGTACCGTTTTCCAATCCTTAACTTTGAATTTTGCCTTATATTGAAAACGCAAATCAGGTGTTTTTTGTTTCGATGGTGTGTGTGTGTGTGTGTGTGTGTGTGTGTATATATATATATATATATATATAAAATTAAAGCGCACTTGATGTCGGGATTGATTGCTATGTACGTTCCAATGATTCCGCTTTACTTAAGTTTTTAATAAATAATTGATAAAGTTGGTAATAAGTTGATTGCATGGTACTTTCCTGTGATTGCGGTTTAAGTTTTTGATAAGTAAATGAGAGGGGATGAGAAACGTCGAAGCGTGCGGATTTACACTCAGATTGTATACGTAATTTTCAGCAATCTTCCTGAAGTAAAATAGTTAATTGGACGTGGCCTCGTTTGCCTTGATATTGCGTGATAATTGTAGAGATATAGTTACAATATTTTTGTTTACTCTATACTGAGTATTACACTAAACGTAAAGCGACGCTTTGTGTTCTGTTTTGTCAGATTATTAGCAGCTCGGGTAGCACATTAACCATTAACCTCTTGTTCTTTGTAGTATGGATCGAGCCGTTTATGAATATTAATTGATGAATATATATATATATATATATATATATATATATATATATATATATATATATGACGGTCCCGCTATAAATCTCGGATAGTATTAACATTTGGACTGATGGTCCAGACTTTCGTCGCTTGGCATGGTTGATATCGGGATATCTGTGTGTGTCGTCTACTTCAATTTTGCAGCTTTAAAAATGTACATTGTGAGAGAATCATAATCTATTTTGTAACCCCCCCCCCCCTCACCACCAAAAAATTTTTTTTTTTTAAATTAAAGGTTTCTTGTGAAGTATAATATATGTTATATAGATCATTAATTGGATCAGATTTGTTCATTTGCATGCAATGTAAAAAAGAATTGTCGATCAACTATTTGTTATTTACATTTGTAAAATATGGAATATAATGAACACTGGAGATCAGTGGACTAGGTTTGCAAAGGTAACTTGGAAATCTTTAAGCACACAAAAGATCTTTCTAAAAAAAAAAGACACAAAAAGACATACAGATCAAAAGTAACTACATTAACTGTCGTCATGTTGAAAAGTTCATAAAAGGAAAGCTGAGTTACAAGAATTATCCTTGTAGTATTTGTAATTTAAAGATGTGAAATCGACTAATAGGAAAGAATTTGACAAGTGCACGTCTAAAAATTTTGCATTGAAAGTTGATTAATTTTGAACTGGAAACGTGCCCGAAAGTTAAAAGGATCGAATAGGTATGATGACAATGATTGTGTTTTTTAATGTGCATAAAATATGATAAGTATTTATACTATTTCTAGTTGTTCTGTTCTTTTTACAAAGTTTAAAAATGGCAGTCATGTCTTTTATACGTATGGTGCCGTCTATCAACACTGACAGGAATGTTACGAGCGCGCTGTGCACATGCCCAAAGCAGCTGAACATGCGGTGATAATAATGATGAACACAGCGGGAGAAGTACCAGAAAATATATTGCATGTCAGTGTCCGGCTTCCATCAGCAAGTCTTACTATTTGTATACCCACCTTTAGTAAGTGTTGAGCGTCTAAAATATATTGTTTTATTATTGAATAAATTATTAATAAAACATCCTATATTTTAATTATTTACGGTAACCCCTTCGAGAACCCCATGCGTAGAAAGAGCTCAGAGTTCAGACGATTCCACTGGCGGGGAATATCAATAGTTATCAATTTTCATATGATTAATAACATTGACATATTAAATCATAAATTTAAGTATGTCCATACCTGGACAAATGGCAATAATATTGTCTATTTTTCACTATTCATCGAATGCAAAGAAATTATATTGTGATGGGTTTTTTCATGCTGTCACCACCTTTTCACATAGAATAGTCCACCCGGTTGCATCAGGCTTGAGCACAATAGACAAGTAGGCGCAGACAGGTTGCGTGGCTACTGTAAAACAAGGAACAGAGCAAGGATATCACATTAAAAATGGCAGACGTCGAAGAAAAAACACCATTACATGAAGAATCAGTGGTAGAACCAGATTCTAAAGCCCAATTTGTGAACGGGGGTAAAGAACCACATGTCGCCATAGAATGTGGATCAGGCGACGACGTAAGTTTCACGGGGCTGGGCAAGGAAGAGATGATGCAATATGCCGACGATTCTTTCTGGAAAAAAGTGAGGCTGATCCTCCTCATCATCTTTTGGGTAGGATGGGTTGCTATGCTGGTGGCTGCTATTGTCATCATTGTCCTGGCTCCAAAATGTCCCTACCGACCTGACCAAAAATGGTACGACAAGGACACTGTGTACGAAATCCTCCCCGAATCTTTCCAAGACTCCAACCCCAAAGCTGAAAAGGCCGATACCAAGACAGGAGATGGAGTAGGAGACGTTAACGGTATTAGTTATTGATTTAAATTAAGTCAAATGTAATTGATATATATCGATCCCTTGGATAATATTATAATGTATGAAGTTTTTTCAACCTTGAATAATTGTGACACGGGATTTTGTGCATGATTATAGATATAGCTATGTACGTTCCAATGATTCCGCTTTACTTAAGTTTTTAATAAATAATTGATAAAGTTGGTAATAAGTTGATTGCATGGTACTTTCCTGTGATTGCGGTTTAAGTTTTTGATAAGTAAATGAGAGGGGATGAGAAACGTCGAAGCGTGCGGATTTACACTCAGATTGTATACGTAATTTTCAGCAATCTTCCTGAAGTAAAATAGTTAATTGGACGTGGCCTCGTTTGCCTTGATATTGCGTGATAATTGTAGAGATATAGTTACAATATTTTTGTTTACTCTATACTGAGTATTACACTAAACGTAAAGCGACGCTTTGTGTTCTGTTTTGTCAGATTATTAGCAGCTCGGGTAGCACATTAACCATTAACCTCTTGTTCTTTGTAGTATGGATCGAGCCGTTTATGAATATTAATTGATGAATATATATATATATTATAGATTATAGAACTTGTTGTGTACATGAAACCCATCCTATTTGTAGAGCAACCTCTTGTTAGGTTGACACAAGTCTCCATTTGATCTGCCTTCGGCTTGCTTCCATATAATTCAAATGCACACGTGTTAATTAAACATATTATATGTTGTTGTCTTGATCATTAACACTGATTAACGTATTTTTTACAGGAATTCAAGCTCGTTTAAATTACCTGAAAGATGTTGTTGGAAGCAAAGCTCTTTACATCAACTCATTGTATGAAAGTGATGATGATGATCGCATGGCCATTGTCAATCACGTGAAAATTGACCCTATGTTTGGAACCATGGCAGACTTTGACGCACTTCGCAAAGCCTCTAAAAAAATGGAAAGTATGTCAAACATGCATTTTGTTTCAACATGGACTAAAAATTAATGATTTGATTTAATTTTCTTTATTATCTATGCTACCATTTAGTGCAATCACTGTTAGGTTATTTATCACATATATGTTGAATGTTTATATACTTGGAAACTGATTATTATTAGCAATAATATGACGTTTCTATATTTTAAATCAAGTGCGGCTGATTATGGACTTCATTCCTAATCACTCTGGAAAGATGAACGAGTGGTTCAAGAAGAGTCAAATGAAAGATGGAAAATACACCGACTACTATATCTGGGCCAGCTGTGATCCAAGCACAACCACCTATCCAAACAACTGGGTAAAGCTCACTAATAAGAAAGATGCAACTTTGAAATTTTCTATAAAGACTTTGTTGTCACAAAATCAGATTATTTATTGATTCTATGAAATTCAGTATTTATGTTGTTTTAAATAATAGATGAGTGTCAAAGGAGGACGAGCATGGACATATGACGACACTAGAAAGGAGTGCTACCTCCATCAGTTAGAGAGCGACAAGCCAGACCTGAACCTCAGGAATGCTGACGTCAAAAAGGAACTTGAGGTGTGCATGATTAACTATGCTATGGGGAAAATTTAAAACAAGGTTTAAGTTTCAGGTATTATAATGTGTTGGTTCTCTGTTATAGAGCATCTTGCGTTTCTGGTTGGACAAAGGAGTGGATGGTTTCCATGTTCAGAATGCTCAGTATCTGTACGAGGACGAAAATCTGGGGGATGAAATTCTGATTGCTGGAAAATCAGGCAATGTAAGTTTTCTTTCTTAAAAATGTATGACCAAAAAAAAATATATATATATGTCAAGGCTCTAAATATAATGAATTGGTTCTTAGACTTGCTGCATTTGGAACAAATGCTTCCACATTAATTAATTTTATTGCCATTTTGAAAAGGGGAATACCTCAATGACCCAATTTAAAAAAAAAATTGGAAATTGAGTTGATCTTTAAGAGCCCAAGATGATAACAATGTTAAATGATAAAACTTTTTTTTACTTAGGCTTATGCTGATTTTGAGCACAACCAGACCATGAACCATCCAGAAAATTTGAAGATGCTGCAAGCCTGGAAGTCTGTGTTGGAGTCGTACAATACCAAGCCAGGCAGAGAGAAGGCTCTTATTGTGACAGCTAAAGATGATCTTAACACAACTATGGAGTACTTTGATGCAGGAGTTACCATTGTACGAGTTACTCCATTGTCTGAGAGTGGTGCTTCATTTGCTGAACGCATAGAGACCAAACTGAAAGATGCCAACTCCAAGAGAATCGGATGGATGGTGCGCTTGTTTTAATTGTTACTATGAAAAATTATCATTCAATATTTTTAAAAATGATCATCAGTTACTGCGATACCAGTATATATCATACTGTATTGACCCCTTTGCTGTTTGTAAAAGATTCAATATGTCTTTGAAATATTGTAACATTTTGAATTTGAATTTCAGTATGGTGACAAATATTCCAGCCGTTTGGCCGACAGGTTGGTTAACCCTGAACAAATTAAAGCTTTGTTGACTCTACAAGCCACTCTGCCTGGAGTCCCATTTAACTACTATGGGAATGAGATCGGAATGACTGACCATCCCACACTGTCTGCACCTAACAAATACAGGACACCAATGCAGTGGAACTCTAAAGGAACAGAGTTCTCCCAGAACACTCCATGGGTGGAACAAAATCCTAACTACATTACAGTCAATGTTGAGGTAAATTAAATGCTGATGCATTATTAGCTTATTTCAAGGTTTTATATATTCATTGTGATGTAGATATTTAACATAATTTTGTGCTATTTAATATTTACAGACTGAAAAGGCCATTGGAGATGAATACACCACACTTAAGGTGTACAAAAGGCTTCAAGAACTGAGAGAGAATGAATCCCTCCAGTGGGGAAAGATGAATGTGTATAGAGATGGGGACCTCCTCATGTACACCAGAAAGGCGGATGGATTTCCAGGATACCTGGTGGCCATTAATCTGGGAACCAATAAGGTGACCGAATCTTTCCATGCAGCCACGGGAATTCCCAAGGAAGTCAAGGTTGTCTTCCATACTCACAAGGATGACAACACTGCCATCACTTTGTCAGATACTTCCTACATACTGGATCCAAGTCATGCAGTTGTTTTTGAATATTAATAACATTTTATGATTTAGGAAAATCTGTTTTTAAAGATCAAGAAAACAAACTAAATTTGAATCCCATTTTTTTATTTAAAGCAACTAAGAACACGAGCTTAATTTAGAATGAATTTTAATTGCTTAATAAAATTGAAGTCAAAATTGATAATTTGTGTTTATTGTGTTACCAGGTTTACAGGGTACTGACCACCTTGGTCTCGCTGTGAATTACATTTTTCTACTTCAATACCACTCGCAGGACCAATATTATCCATATAGCATAAAGCATTGTGAATGCATAGTCTGAAACCCACTGTCGGTCTCCTTCTCTAAGGTAAGTGAAGCGAGACCGACCGTGGGTTTCCGACAATGTGTTGAATGAAAAGATTCTAGTTTGTTAGATAGGAAGGATAACTTCCATTATCAAGGTGTAATAATCAAGAAATAAGTTTTGGTCACATTCGCTGAGGTCACTGGGCATACCGTTAATCTGAGGTAATCTAAATATATATATATACACACACACTGAGGTGTACACAAGATTTGTAGGTGAATGGACAATGTTGAAAGTATTGTGACGGTCATAATCAGTTTGGGACAAATATTTCCTGATGCATGTATATCCCAATAAAAGGGAAATTTAATCAAACGAAGAGTCGGTTATGGGAAACGGGGGTTAGTTTATTAGGATTTGAAATGTGACTAACCAAGACCTTAAAACGAGATGCCATGTTTGGTTGCATAAGCAAGTGTGAAACTTAATGGGGCATGGTCACGATTTTGTTCAAATTCTATTGTTCTGTGTTTATTATTTACAATGCTTTAGGAATGCATTTATAAAGATCAAATGAAATTTTAGAGTCAGTCGTAGAGTTATAAGCAAGATACATGGCTCACAATTCTTTGTCATGTAAACAAGGCTCGTGCCCTTTTTTTCAGCTAGTTGGGCCGCTCTAGATTAAGGTAGTCCATCCATAACTATCATATTTCATATCTAATAAATTGCAAGTTTGATCATTAAAATTTTAGTGTGACTTTAAGGGGTTTATTAAATAATAAAGATTCACCTTTGAAATATAAAAAAAATTTGAATGTTAACAAATTTACCATAGTTGAAGTTAACATTGAAGTCTATGGGAAAAATGCACTTTTAATTATATATTTTTAGTACAAGTAATTTTCTTACATTTCTCTTGGTAAAAAGTTGCAAAAGCTTTCCCTTTCTTCTAATATGCTAAAATAATTCATAATTTACCATACAAATTTTCAGAAAATGATTTTTTTTAAAAATTTTCCTAAAGGGCGGACAACTCTATAAAGTGTTTTAAGTGTAAAAAGTTCATTTAATTGACTACATACATACTCCCGAGTTTGGTTTATGTCAGCCTCATAATAACTTTAAAATACGTATATGATGTAGTATAGATCAATCAAAACTGTTAAATTTGCCTTAGTTATGGATGGACTACCTTAAATCAAATAAATAAAAAAGAAAGAACAAATGAAAAAATAGAAAAAAAATTATTAATCGATAGAACATTACAGAGGTTCAATTTACCAGTAAAAAGTCTTTTTCAAACTGATTTGTCTATTTTCAAATTCATTTTAAGCATAAATAAACAGTTCCTAACGTTTAACACATTCCCTTTAGGTCTAGACCTGGAATTTTCACTTCAACATTAAAAATGTAAACAAAAGCTTTGTTTACATAGCAAAAAATTGTAAGCTCTGTATCTCGCATATAACTCAACGAATGACACTCAAATTTTGGTCGCCTATTAAAAATGCCTTACTGAAGCATTGTAAACAACTATTTTCGACCAAAATCGTGCCCATGTCTCTTTAAGGGGAATGTACGGCCATCTTGTACATTTGATGATAAAAATGTAAACATTTCTTGAACTGGCTTGTTTCTGCCCAAAACTGACTAAACTGTTGTCAGAAGATAAAAAATCAATAATTATGAGGTTCTACATGATGTTTTGTATGCAAATTATGCACACAAGAGCAGAACAATGCCATTTTTAATCACTTAGAACTGCGCAACTGCAGATTTAAATTCAAGATTTAAAAATCTGAAAAAATATGAAAGGAGGTCATTGGTGTCCACTCTACAACCATTTTACTGAGAAAAAGTCTAAACTTGCTTATTTAAGTTGTAAATTTGTCTCAAAAGAGGGTATCATATTCTTAAACGGGGTCTCAAAAACCATCAATTCGCACGAGATATTTTTGTCTGTGTCTATGGGAGAACATTGAAGTTATATTTTCATTGAAAAATATATGTTTATTTTTTATTAAAGACAATTAACTTTTTTTTTACCGTATCGTACTTCTAAATAGAATTACATTTAAGGACAGGGGCGTACAAGGCGTTGTATATCCCCCACTTGGAGCAATAAAGACAAACGATTTTAAATTTTAGATAAAATATCAATTTTTGGCTTGTAAGCATTGTTTATAGTATAAATGACATGGTGTGAGTCAAACATATGCTTTCATTCTGCATACACGACAGGTATAGGTTTCGAAATTAAGCTGCAGAATCTTGATCATTTACTGTTTTAAATTGCAAATTTTAGGTATCAATGGGTCTTCACTCCATCATAAAAGTACTTTCATTTAAAGGATAAGTTTTTATTCATTTTTATTATTGATTTATTAAAATGGAGTCTAGACCCATAATGGGTCAAAATTCGTGTTTTTCACCAAAACATTTCACTTTTATTAAATTATTAATAATTGTCAAACATTCAAAGTTATTCACCGTTCCTTTAGTGTATCAACGTAGCTCAGTGAAATAGGCGGAGGCTGTAGACTAGCCTTATCGGATGAGAGGGTGTTCGAATCTTAGCCGACGTTTTATTTTTAAATTCTGTGGTTTTAAGTAAATAATAACAAAAAATATATTTAGATATTTTTTAAACAAAATAATACCCTTTAAATAACTATCAAAATTACGTAATGTTCATGTTCTGTACACACAATGTCGCATAAAAATAGCGCTAGCACAAATATGAGATCATGGTGTTAATGTTTAGAAAATAAACTAATAAAACAAACGAGATAAGTACAAAGTATAAATGTATATTTGTTAATTTTTCAGAGCATGCTTTTTTATATTATACATGTACTGATGTATACTTTCAAATGTAATTTTTTTTTATATGTACCTATGCTATTTCAACATTCTGGGTGCGGGGGATTTGTCAGGCACTGTACGCTCTTGTCCTTTATACTATTAGAACTGAAAAAAAACCCCTGGAACTGGTATAGAGATGTCTGTCACGTTCAAAACAGATTGTTTTGAATTGACATTTATTATTTTTTTTTCTATGAAAATATAACGTCAATGTGCCTCCATAGACACAGGAGTTCTAAGTATAGACTGGATTTTTCTTGTCCAAATATAGATCCCATGCCGACTGATAAAAATAGGGTACCCTATTTTGAGGCAAAGTTACTAAATTAATGTGCAAGATTCAACCTTTTTCTCAACAAATGGTTGTAAAGAGGATACAAATGAACCCCTTTCTTATTTTTTCAGATTTTTAAACCTTAAAAATAAGTCTGCAGCTGCGCAGTTCTACAGCTCTTCTAGGTGATTAAAAAGATACTGTTCTGCTCTTGTATGCATAATTTGCACAAACAACATGTAGAACCTAAGATTTAATGCTTTTTCATCTTTTGACAACAGTTTTGGCCATTTTGGGCAGAAACAAGCCAGTTCAAGAAATGTTTACATTTTATTCTCAACTGTACAAGATGGCCGCACATCCCCCTTAAATATATAGACCGAAAGTCAAACTGTCAGTAGTTTTAGAGTAAAGAAAGTAAACACGGTGTAATTGTGTTATTTCACAAGCGACAAACAATTCACATTGACTGCGGTGTTTGTGAAGATAACTAACAAGGGTTTAAAAAAGGTATTTTATTTTTATGTGTGGAAATGCTTTGTTGCGAAAAATTATGACAGATCGACGCAAAACAGCGGAATGTCATGAAGAGAAAAATCCATCGGAAAATTTCCGTGGATTTGAAAGGAACTTGAGATCAGCGTATTCGCCGTATTTAAAAAAGATTACTAGTATCATATTTTGTTTAAAATCTGCAAACGATTGTTTCACAAAGTTATTTAAACATTTAGAATGAGTATCAAAATCTGTTGCAATGAATTTCTTTTCATACATGTTTATTTTCCATTAAAATTCTTTGGACCTATAGAGTTTTTATGCTACCCAATCTCCTGTTTCACTGTCTCAATTATCTGCCAGCGTCATTCTATTCATTGACCCAACTAATAAATGGGGAAAAAAAGAACACCGTAGAAGCTCGTTAACAGCATGCGGGTATTGGCTCGGTCCGAAGACAACAGCTGTTTTGTTTGACCCGACAAGAAAATTATATTGCACGAAGCCCAATTTCGGACATATTTTCCATTAAAAACTTCTTATAATGAATAAATTGTTACCTTTTCCCCCAAAGTTAGACATTAATATAACCATAATCCTTTTTTTTTTCATGCTTGTCAAGATTTCTGATAAGTCTACCTCCTCACTTTCAATTTGCCCCCGACACCACTGCCTTGTATGTAGCGATGAATGTAATAATCTTACTAATAAATTTCTTCAATTTGAGTAATAATATTCCCAATAATTTTTATACTTCACCGGGAAACTTTGGGAGTGGGACTGTAGGCTACAAATTTAGGCCAAGCCCCTCCCTCCTTCCCCGTTGATACGTGCCTGTTTTTTAAACAAAATTAATTTACATTGTACAGCGCCACCTTAAATCACAATGTTCCTTGCTCAACCCCTGTACCAGGAAGGACATTTCCTCTATCGGTCTCCATTCTAACTCTAATTCAGTGACAATATCACAAAAATTGACTGTGATAACCAAGCCTCAAATATCTCTCTAGGGGCTTTAATTGTGAGCCACTTCTTAATTTGAAACTTTTCTTTTACATTGTAATTTCTATACTTCGTTGGACGACTATGGACGTATGCCAACGCTAAAAAGGAATGTTATGTTACAAAGCACTTTGAAAAATATGCATTTTGAATAAAATGTTTGTAAAATGTAACTCTCTTATTTTATAATGAAAAGATTTAATGGCCTTTTCCCAAACAAAGTTGTTTAAACCTATCCGTAGTTATGCCCATAGTTTATCCATTCTTTAACCTAATTATAAAAATTTTTAGAGTTAATATGACTGTTTCTACTCGGAAGTTTTTTTTAAAGTTTTATATTCATTTATTTATTTATTCACCAATCAAAGGCCCTCAGGGGGGCATATACATTTAAAAAAAATAATATCATGATTAAAACAAATAATGAATGAAATAACAGCCTAGAATGTCCAGATTCATATTACAGGTAACCATACGTAAAATGATTCATCAATACATTGAAATATATGTGTGTGAGATATACACATTTAACTGTGTGAAATGATATAGGAACACTACAGCAATGCGGAAACAAGGTGGCCTGAAAACAGAGAGTGCCAAGGGACGGTGCTTGCACAGTCAATCAGACTGGCCTACTTGTACTCAAAGTGTTCAAGCCAGTATGCTTATACATAACATAACATAACACCCTCCCCCCTATAAAAATAAATACATGTACATTATATATGTATCTATACATATAAAAATTATATTCCACTTTTAAGAATCATTTCACTGAGTTGTACAAGTACTTGTAATTCTTCATTCGCCATAAGCCAGTTCAAATTTTGGTCATTGTCCATGTATTGAAATTTTTACAAGAGTCATTAGCTATATTGTACAAAGTATCTCTTAATGCCTTATTATGATCACAATAAAATAAAAAGTGTTTTTCATCATCCTCTGATTTGATATTACATCTATTACAGTATCTTTCTTGTCGAGGAATGCCTTGATATCGTCCTCTTTCAATATGAAGTCTATGAGCGGAAATGCGAAAACGAGTTAAACTTCTCCTCTGCTCAAAATTTTTAAGTAATCTAAGGTAGTTCTCTTTTAGTTCTTTTTTAGTTTTATGAAATATACACCAAGAACAGAATTGTATCAGTTTTCTGTGTTGAAACAGGCCTCTATGTTTTGGTATCATTCCAAAGTATTAATTTTAGTAATGATGATGAGTGAAGAAATGAAATCAGGGACGTATATATTAGTATATACATCTCTGATGAAATGTTCAAGTGGGCTCGCAATCAAATGATTGGTGGTGGTGTAATGATGGGAATGGTCATAAATATTATGAGTATGGGTATATCTAATTTTTTTTCCGGAAGGAAGCTTTATTTCCCTGGAAGTTTTCATGAAGAATTTTAGTCGTACATGTATTTGTATGTCAATCACTGTTAGGAAACATTTCATCAATGGAGATGAATTTCAAAAAAAAAAAATTATCATTAGAGAGAAACAGCAACATGTTGACAGAAATTTAACCAGATCAGTTGATGAAATGAGTTCCACCGGACTGGGCGAGGAAGAGGAAAAAAAATGTAACAACCCTTTCCAGAAGGTGATACTGATCCTCCTCGCCGTCTTTTTCATGTTTTTGGTGGGATGTGCTTTGTTGATTGCTGCTACTGTCGTTATTGTCCTGGCTCCAAAACATCCTTACCGACCTGACCTAAAATGGTACGACAAGGCTACAGTCTATGAAATCTTAACCGAATCTTTCCAAGACTCAAGTTCTAAAAATGTCCACACTAAAAAAGGAGATGGAGTTGGTGACGTCAAAGGTATTTACATTTATTAGCTTTTATTTTCATGTTGGGCAGATAATTCATTATACGTTAATTAAAAACATAACGAAGCTATGTGTTGCAATTTTAGAAAATTGACTTTTATTATAATGACAAGTTCTCCATTGCTGTAAGCGATTTCGATTGGTGGAAATCGTGGAAGAGGCTCTTGTTTCTGCGATGACTACAGAAAAAATATTATTAAATAACACGCATTATCAAAATTCAAAATTGCATGGAGTAAGGGTCTAGTGAATTGCTTCCAGAGAAAATAAGTATAGCGATCGGTTTTTAGTCCATTATCATGCGCGGATCCAGAATTTTTTTTCAGGGGGGGGGGGGGGTCTGAAGGATAATTGTGTTTGGCAGGGGGGGGGGGGGGGGGTCCCGAGGCATATTTGCGATAATTTTACTATGTAAATTTAATAAATTTTCATTTTCCGGGGGGGGGGGGGTGTCGGGACCCCCGCCCCCGACCCCCTCTAGATCTGCGCATGATTCTCTAGGTCTTGAACGATAATTCATCATTGAAAATGACATGGCCTGACTGCATGCTACCCGTAAAACAGCGTCAATTCATAGGCGCTACCCATTTAATTTTGTAAATGACGAATGATAATTCTACATATACGTCTACCCTCTACAGAGTTTCTCCGCTGGTTGAATAACGGTTTAATATAAGTCTGACTAAAGTGAAATCGATCTATACTTATCATTTGTCATTTACAAAATTAAATGAAGAGTGCCTTCCGCACCCGATTGCATATGACGCCCATATATCGATCACATGCATAACCACTTATTATGTATAGAAACAAAAGAGACCAATTTCCGGTTGCGCAATAGATACAAACATTTTACATCCAAAGGATGGTAAAGTTGACGCGATGCAGGAAATTGTTGATTTTTTAATATACTGTGTCAGAATTTTTTCTTCATTTCTTTTTCTTAGCCTATTTTTTAAAATTGGAATTTAAAAACAATATTATACTATGTTGTATATAAATTATAATGTTTAAAGAGTACCTGGCAAATGAACTAAAAATAATTAGAAAGGTATGCATAAACTCACTTCAAAACTGTCGCTCAGGTGAGCACTGTGATTAACATGATTCTTGTTGAATCATTTCAGGAATTTTGACTCGTTTGGATTACTTGAATGATGTTGGTTGCAACGTCCTTTACATCAACTCAGTGTATGAAAGCAATGACGAGGATTATAAGGCAATTGTCAATCATACAAAAATTGATGAAATATATGGATCGATGGGAGACTTTGTCGAACTTCGTAAGGTCACTAAAGAGATGAAAAGTATGTATGTAATGCAATGTGTCTCTTCATAACCTCATGTTATTAAGGTCTTCCGGGTAACGGAAGACCTAACTGTTATTGCTTTGTTTCTTTTTCGCTTTTCTTCTATATTATTTTTTTTTCTGACAAATTTTGTGCACGCGAGTTATCAGAAACTACTCGACCGATTTTCAAAAAACTTTGAAATAGATAATGATCTGGACTGCGTTTTACAAAAGAACTTACGACAAAGCCTAAATATTTTCAGTTTCATGGATTGATATATATATATATATATATATATATATATATATATATATATATATATATATATATATATATATATATATATATATATATTAAATGAACAAAATTTATATAAAATCATTTATTTACAACTATTTTGACTTCCACAATCATATTTTACAGCCATTAGAATAAAACATTGATTAGTTCGTGATTAATTAGCATTCATCAATTAAGTCGTAAGTTCTTTTGTAAAACGTAATCCTGAACCTCATTCCAATTTTTTAGTGATGGCGTCACTTCCGTTTTTGAGATAGCGAAAGAAAGACTGAAATTGTGCATGACGGTGACATCGTGATTTTTCGTGGTTTTCTCTGTTTCTCTCTTTCTTTAAAATATTTCGTCTTTTTTCTTTAAAATGTTTTGTAGAAACAAAAAAGTTTACTTTTACAGGTACTGTAATTTGAAATCAAGAAATAGGGACTGACCCATCAAATAAGGGGCCCACAGGGTCTAAAGTCTTTCATTCATATCTCTTTACTGAGGAATTTGTTGTAATATGTTATTGAAGCAAATAATTTTTTCTGATAATTATGTACTCAATCAATATATTCATTTTCTTATGTGTTAGGTAATTAGGAAATTTAAAGGGCCAGAAGTAAAAAACTTTGATCATTTATATCTCGAATAGGAGAAATACTAGTACAGTCAAAACTGTCTTAGCGGCCACTTGAAATCAGCGGCGACCTCCGATCAGCGGCCACTTTTTGTATTTTATTCATTTGAAAAGATGGCTTCTAGTACTCCGAACGTAAGGAAACTATTAAATTTAAGTGAAAAAAAACCGAAAGTCCTTGAGTTAGGGTATGTCATAGAGACAGCGGAAACGTTTCAAGTTTGAAAAACTCAAATTAACATTTTAAAAATAAGTACACGATATGAAATCAATATAGACCTTGAAAGTCCTGAAACACCGTCTAATGTAACGGGACGAGGATATAAACAGTTCAATGACGTGACATCTCGTAGAATAAATGTCACAGGACCATTATTACAAGGAAAGCCCTAAAACTTTTTATTTATACAAAGATGTAAAATAAATAATGTACATTAAAACATGTGAAATTACATACGTAAATAAATCTGTAATTATAATAAAACATGTCTTTTGATGCATTTATGTTTATACACTGATTTACATGATTCTGTGTGCAAACTGGAATCAAAGGCCACCTGTCTTATGCGGCCACTTTTCAAATTTCCCCAAGGTGGCCTTTTAAAACAGGTTTGACTTTTATTGTTTTTTGAAAACCAATAGAGAATAGAAGATGCTCAGATCGATGTACTAACAATATGCAACCATCAAAATTCGTTAAATGCACCCAATAAGGAGATAAAGAGTCAGCCCCTTAAACGTTCTTTCCCAGATATCTCTAAAACAGTGCAGAATTTGAAAACACTTGTTAAACAAAAGGTGTTTAAAAATAAAAGACCTTTCATTTGATATCAAGGGAAAGGGGCTGACCACTCAAATTAAGTTTTTCATCTATAGGTCTTTACTGAGGAATTGTTTGTAATATGTTATTGTAACAAAATGTTCATTTTACAGTTATGTACCTAAACAATATAATGGTTTTCTCATATGTTACGTAATTAGGAAATTTAAAGAGTCCGAAATCCATAACTTTGATCACATATATCAAAAAGGAGAAATATTTTGAAAAGCAATATAAAAGAGAAGATCGATGCTCAAAAAGATGCACTAAACAATATCCAACCATGAAAAAATCGTTAAATTGCCCCAATGAGGAGATAAAGGGTCAGTCCCCTAAAAGTTCTTTCTCTGATATCTTAAGGACGTTGTTTACTCAGGGTTTGAGTTCTCTCTGTGTGTAACATATCACAAAAAACAGGAAATCAATACATAGCTCAAAGCTTCCTCATGTATATATAAATAGCGATGAAAATTCATGATTTAATGTAAAGAAATATCTGTTTTGTTTCATATTCAATTAAGTGAGAATTATCATGGACTTCATCCCAAACCACACAGGAAAACAAAACCAGTGGTTCTTAAAGAGTCAGAAGAAAGAAGGAAAGTATACTGATTATTATAACTGGACCACCTGTGATCCACAGACTTATCACCAAGACTTGGTAATAATTTATTAATTAATAAAAAAACATTCCCTTATGAAGTTTTCAGTCATCATTTCAATCACTTCGTTGACTTTCAGTGTTTCTTTTCCTAGATGATTGTAGATGGAGGAGCATGGACGTATGACGACACCAGAAAGGAGTGCTACCTCCAACAGTTGGAGAGCGACAAGCCGGACCTGAACCTCAGGAATACTGACGTCAGACAGGAACTTGAGGTGTGTATGAATAACTCTATTATGTTGAAGATGTGAAACCAGATTTGCTTTGAAAATCTTAGAGTTTGTTCTTTCTATGTTAGAGTATCTTGCGTTTCTGGTTGGACAAAGGGTGGATGGTTTCCATGTTCAGGATGCTCAACATCTGTATGAGGACAAAAATCTGAATTTTGCCAATTTACTTAAAACATGGAAGTCTGTTTTGGAGTCATACAATACCAAGCCCGGTAGAGAGAAGGCTCTTATTGTGACGGCTAAAGGTGGTGTGAACGCAACTATGGAGTACTTTGATGCAGGAGTTACCATTGTACGAGTTAATCCTTTGTCTGAGAGTGGTGCTTCATTGGCTGAGCGCATAGAGACCAAACTGAAAGATGCCAACTCTAAGAGACTGGGATGGATAGTGAGCGTGTTTTATTTTATAACATTGAACATTTTGATATCATCTAAAGTAAAGACGATGCGACATTGTTTATACAATTGATGATACACTGTACTACCAAATACATGTACTGTATTTGTTGTAGATGTCATTACTTTGTTTTTATCCTTTACACTGTATTTTATAAATACATAATGTCATCGAAATATTAGAACACCTTTTTTTAATTTCAGTTTGGTGACAAATATTCCAGTCGATTTACCAACAGGTTGGCTGACCGAGTACAAATTAAAGCTTTGTTGACTCTACAAGCCACTCTGCCTGGAGTCCCATTTAACTACTACGGGAATGAGATCGGAATGACTGACCACCCCACACTGTCTGCACCTAACAAATACAGGACCCCAATGCAGTGGAACTCTAAAGGAACAGAGTTCTCCCAGAACACTCCATGGGTGGAACAAAATCCTAACTACATTAGAGTCAATGTTGAGGTAAATTAAATGCTGATGCATTGTTAGCATGTTTCAAGGTTTTATATGTTCATTGTGATGTAGGTAATTATTAAGGTTTTGTGGTATTTTATATTTAAAGACTGAAAAGGCCATTGGAGATGAATACACCACACTTAAGGTGTACAAAAGGCTTCAAGAATTGAGAGAGAATGAATCCCTCCAGTGGGGTAAGATGAGTGTGTATAGAGATTGGGACCTCCTCATGTACACCAGAAAGGCAGACGGATTCCCAGGATACCTGGTGGCCATTAATCTGGGAACCAGTAAGGTGACCAAATCTTTCCATGCATTCACCGGAATTCTCAAGGAAGTCAAGGTTGTCTTCCATACTCACAAGGATGACAACGCTGCCATAACTTTGTCAGATACTTCCTACATACTGGATCCACATCATGCAGTTGTTTTTGAATATCAATAACATTTTGTAATTTTGGAAAACCTGTTTTTTAAAGATCAAATAAACGACCGTAATAGTTTATTAATTATTTATATGTAAACGTGACGTTGGACCGAGCGCAGATTTAACACATTGCAGTTTGTATATTTTTGTAGAAAAAGTTCTGATTTGAAACGCACACAGTCGGATCCGCTTATCTACTCAAGTCATTAGCCGAAGTTGACCGAACGTCGAGTGCTCAGTCTTCATTATGACGTCATGTTTCATAGGTAAAACGTAAAAGTTTGTCTAAATAGCCGAAGAAAAGTTTTTGATTCCGAGAATTTTTTAAATTCTTCTATCAATGCTTATAATTTTTCCAAGTGGATGAATTGATTTTTTTTATACTTTTTTCAGTCTCTAAAAGATCGGTTCCTTGATGTTAATGATTTTATTTTCCATCTTATAATTCTAAAAGACATACGTGAAACTATACTGATACTCTGTCCCAAGATATCCTCGATTCACATTTTGCTTAATTACTCGATATTTATTAATACCTCAGGGTTCAAATGATGTTCATTCAAAAGAATGAAAAAATTTCACGATTTTTCCGTTGAATCGCCCCTTTTAGCTTATCAGGTTTCAATACACGGCTAAAAAATGTGATGTCTACGAGGATTTGTAGTGCAGAAAACCCAGATGACAACGTAGAAAAATTGCGCGAAGTATTCCGAGTGACTTCCGAATGGAGAAAAGATGTCAACATTCCCCATAGTCCAATCCACACTTTGCAAAAGTTGTTCCCCTTCGCGGGGTCAACCCAAAGGTCAAAAGGAAAAAAACAACTTTTCCCTTCTTTATTCAACCAAATATTTGGGCGTCCTGTGAAGAAATCTCTTGGAATTTAATTTAATCATTTGATGTGTGGGTTGCCCCAACTTGGGGCAGTCAAAATTCACAGCGGAAACGGACTTCCAATGTCAAATGACGAAGTTACAACCCTTTTACATTTACGATGCTGTTTTTATTTGTATTTTATTTTTAGTTATCCTGTACTGGACCTCTGTTTCAATTTCCCTCTTTGGTACCCCTCGATACCTGTATATATTCACCTGAGTTTAGGTTTTTGGCTCTCTTTCACCCCTGCGAATGTTATTGTCATTTAAATTTAGACCACGTGGTTTTATTTGACCCTTTCAGTTTCGCAGTAAAAATCGTGCCTCGTGGTTATAGTCTATTTCCTAGAATCTAGGTTCTTGTAGTCAAATATAAAATCTAGACGTGTATTGATTTTAAACTTTATCTTCATTAATTGGTAGATAAAATGAGTTCTGGAAATAAATGTGACAATAGAAAATACATTTTTTTTTTGCTGTTGCAACAATGAACAACAATAATTAATTTTCGATCCGCGCCTGACCTAGTAATAGCAAGAAGAGTGAAACAGACTATACTATTTTATGCAAAATGTTCCTTGAGAATGGCTCGATATACTATGTTTTTACACAAAACAGACACCCATTCTTTTTTTTAAAAGCATGGTATTGCACACCAAAAGCATCAAACATGGCTATGATTTTATCAAGCAACCCAATGTTTATATTTTTAACCAAGTGTTGAGTGGTTGAACACGAACGATAGCTCTGTTCTGAATATCATCGTTTGAGAATATTATCCGAACACTCATACTTCCGCTCGAAATTTTACAGGAACTGAATAAATCTCGAGGAAGTCTCGTGAACTTTCATTCGAGCACCTCTGGATTTATTACAGACTAACAACGATAAAGAAAACATTCGAACACATTCGCAGGGGTGTCTTTAGACCGGGTAAAATCTACCTGCACAATTTATCTGCATAGTATCAGTAACTGTAGCTTAATTATCGTCTAACTTTAAATACAGACACAGCTTCTGAGGTGAGTAAACCAATTTACTTATTCATTCTCTTTCTATTTGTTAATTAAATGGTCCTGGGATAACTTTATTGTTTCAATGTGTTTTATTTGTAATTTGTATTGTTTGAATGTTCCTTTCGTATGTTATTCGTTTGTTATGTTCGTTATATAATTCATTATTTCTTTATATAGTGTCGTGAGTAGAGTATATTTATAGGGCTGCCGTAATTTGAGTAGTTAATGTGTATGTCGTGTTTAATGACTCTAAACAGTGTAATTTACAAGTAAATGTTGTCACAGTATTTTAAGTTACGTGATGTATTGTGAAATACAAGTAAATGTAATGCAGCGCTGCCACGTGTACCACTTTGTCTCACTGTTATGTACGGTGGGCCATGTGGGTCATTACTTGTATTGAACTTTATGTGTATGTGTAACTTAATGTGTATGTTTGTGTACGCAAGTCCCGAATAGTGAATCGTGTCCCGAATAGCGTACAGGAATGGAGTGGTGAAGTTTTGTGTCCACCCGACCTACCAGTCTGTCAGTCCATGAATTGGTAAAGCATCTTAACTTTGTAAACATAAATTGTGAAAAACGTCACTTTTGTTTCTGTTTTATTATCACACTCTGGAGGTGTTTTGAAGCCTGTCGGTCAACCCGCAGAAAATGGTGTTAGAAGTGGGATGCAAATCCAACGGACAGAGACGAACCTCCACTTCAACATGATGACGATAATTCCGGCGCAGACCACATCAACGCACGGATCAATCTTCGGTGGATTATCGAGTGCTCCGTTTTCCAAACAGGTTTATTAAACACCCTCATTGACTTCACCGGATTCAGGAAAGTCAGCACACCAGTGACCAGAACATTATCTCGTGTGCGCATGATTCAACCAGCCTTGATAAAATTCCATGTTATGAGGGAAGTGGATTCAGACGGATCATCCAGTCGAGTTTGAAGTCCTCGCATTGAAAAGGCCGAAGGACAGATTCGTGTTTCTTTTTTAGCAAAACATAAACATTTGAAATTTGAATTTCTTATTTTACTGATAAAACTGTTCAAAAATTATATTATTTAAAATCTATTTATTTATTGTAAAATTTAGAAAATCTTGATTTTTGAAAAAATTCTTTGTTTTTTTTTATTTGTTTGTATGTACTTATATTGTTGAAATTTTGTAGGAAAGTGTGTGAGTTATTCGGGACCAAGAAGTCAGCTGTTAACACTGAAATTACGTCACTGATACATCACCTCACTAAGTTGTGTGTCTGTAAGTTGTTGACGTTTTCACATCACGTTCAAAATATATATTGTGTATTGTTATCCTACCAAACTCAGGTGTGTATCGACAGGTATGTAGGAAGTTTTCAATTTTCAGTTGTCATATAGTGTGTTGTCTCTATGAGTTATTGTCTCGTGAGTTTTCATCATGTCAGAGTCTTTAAAATCAATAATTGATTATGGGGTGTCGTTGGGTTACAAAGAAGATACTCCTAAAGACTTTGTTAGGCTTCAGCAGGAAATAGATCGTGAAGAGCGGCAGGCAGAAAGAGAACGAGTAAAGGAGGAGCTAGAGTTCAAGCGAATGATGGAGAAACATGATAAAGAACTGCAGATACAGCAAGTCACTCATCAGCAGCAAATGGAGATGATGCATGAGAAAGAAAAGTTAAAAGCTGCAGGTGTTGATGAGGTGAGTGTTAAGTTTAAGGGACTAAAGATCCCAGCTTTTGAGGATGGCAAAGATGAAATCGATAGCTACTTATGTAGATTTGAAAGATGTGCAAAATTACAGCAGTGGCCAAAAACGTCATGGGCTATGAGTCTCAGTGCACTACTGAAAGGTAGGACTTTAGATGTTTATGCATTGTTACCAAAAGAAGATGCTTTAGATTATGATAAGTTGAAGTTAACTCTCCTTCAGCGGTATGAACTTACAGAAGATGGTTTTAAACGAAAATTCAGATTAGCTAAACCAGACGTTGGCGAAACTTTTGTTCAGTTTTCTGTCAGAATGAGTATTTATTTGCAGAGATGGTTGAAAATGGCAAACATAGCAGAAACTTTTGAAGCATTGTTTGATTTAGTTTTACGTGATCAGTTTCTTAAAGCTGACATGAATTCATAAATACGCGTTATTTCCCTTTTATCTCTGACTACCGCCATATCAGTTGTCGATTTCTATTGTTCTGTTCATCGCTACACACCCCATATATAAGGCCGATAGCACTATTCATGCTTCACCGCATTCAGGTTTTTCATTCTCCCGAACACGTTACATTGGACGAAAAGACTTGTAGAAACGCGTTTTGAACAAAAAATGATATGACAACCTCTGCACAGGTAAAGAATATCCAATGAACGACGAAACAAGACAGACTGAAATCCAGGCACACATATTTCAAAAATCCTCGATAATTGTAGAACGTTTTCCTGTCTATGTTATAGCAACGCGCAAACCACATAATGTGGCAGATCGAGCAATGTTAATGACCACATGGATTTTTATGGGTTTTTTTTATAGGAACGATGGAAACGATGTTACGTTGATACTTTCTTGGATTTACTATCATTTATATACTGTGCTGGAGATAGTGCCTCCGGGGTTTCAAAAAAATGCACTCTGCATGAACAACCCACGAGTTCGATGTGCATGCGAAGTAAGGCAGCACTATCTGTGCAAAACAATACGGATACCTGGAAATTCTTTAAAAGAATAAATATATTTTGTGTTTTATTGATTGTAGTTTCCTTTATTCTTTTGTACAAACATTTCACTACAATATGCATTTAGAAGTCCGTGCAACCTGAATTCCTCGATCGGAAAGCAACCGACCGTACTTTCTTGACCGGTATATATACCCCAGTGGCAATCGAAGAGCGATCGAAACTAATATGGCGACCAAATGCTTTTATGAATTCAAGTCAGCTTTAATGTTTGTAATAGAGTCTTAATCCTGTTTTTGAAAGACAGAACGCCACAGAGTATTCAGGATATGGCACAATTGACAGACCAGTATCGAGAAGCAAGAATGACCAATGCTGTAAACTTAATCAAGGTTAAAGCCAACGGATCTCCAACAGTAAACCATCCTGGAAATCCCAATGACAGTTCAGGCAAGAAAAGTCATCAAAACATGAGAAAACCGTTTGTTCCAAACTCTGACAGACGTTGTTACAAATGCAACAGAATGGGCCACATTGCATCGAAGTGCAAACCGAAACCAAAGGTTGGCGCTGTTACTACCACCCAAGAACCACTGGACAATCAGGAAACCTCACCAGCAGAGGCGGAATTTCCAGCACATGTGTCTTTTGTTACTACAATACCTAGAGAAACTGGTTTTCGATTCATTGTAACTTGATTCCCTTACAGCAGTGTCCTCATCATGCTATCGTCAGCAGCACCACAACATGCCATTGTCAGCAGGGTATGTTGAGGGTAAGCCAGATACAGTATTGCGGGAAACAGGTATATATTAACTTTGGTCGATTTTGCAACTAGATATCCGGAAGCCATACCAATGCCTTCTATTGAGACAGAAAGGGTTGGAGAGGCGCTCACAGAAATCTCCTCCCGAGTGGGAGTTCCAGTGGAAATGTTAAGCGACATGGGTGCACAGTTTACATCATCAATTATGAGGGAAGTAAGTCGTTTGCTTTCATTGAATCAACTAACTACCAATCCTTACCACCCTATGACTAACGGAATAGTCGAGAGGTTCAACGGGACCCTTAAGCAAATGTTAAAACGTATGTGTGCTGGTCGTCCACGTGATTGGGATAATTATATCAATCCAGTATTGTTTGCTTACAGAGAAGTTCCACAAGAATCTTTACGTTTTTCCCCTTTCGATCTTGTATACGGTAGACATGTAAGAGGGCCGATGGAGATATTGAAAGAACTATGGACCAAAGAAATAGAAGACCCCTACCAGTACGTCTTGGATTTGAGAGAAAGGCTTGAAACAACTGCAGAGATGAGGAGAAAAAATTTAGAAAAGGCGTCTCAAAGACAGGTAAAGTTCTTCAACAAATCAACGAGAGCAAGAAATATGAAAGTAGGAGACAAAGTTTTAGTTTTGCTGCCCACAGACTCCAATAAGTTGTTGATGCAGTGGAAAGGTCCATTCAGTGTAACGAAGACGATCAACAAAGTAGACTACCAGATCGTCATGAAAGGTAAATTAAAAACGTTTCATGTAAATATGTTGAAAAAGTATATTGAAAGGAAGCTCATTCAGAAGAAGTGAGTCAAGACGATGAATCTATAGTGATTTCTGCTGTGATTGACTGCGCGGAAGATGAAGACGTCGAAGAATATGGATTACCAAGTGTCGGAGACAACGAGAAGTTATCAACTGTAGACATCAACCCAGAGCTGAATCCTGGAGATAGGCAGAAGGTAACTTCTCTTTTGAACCAGTTTGATGATGTGTTATCCGACGATCCGGGATATACGCATTTGATTGAACATGATATCAAAACAAACTCAAATCAAACTATCCAAGTAAAACCATATGCAGTTCCCTTTTCAATGAGAGACAAAGTAGATAGGGAAGTTGAGTAAATGTTAGATCTGAATGTAATCGAACCGTCAGACAGTCCCTATAGCTCGCCAGTAGTGCTTGTGAAGAAAAAAGATGATTCTTACCGATTCTGTGTGGACTTTAGAGCTGTAAATTCGTGTTCTCAATTTGATGCAGAGCCGATGCCCAATGCAGATGATATTTTCTCAAAATATGCTAATTATAAGATATTTTCTAGAATAGACTTATCCAAAGGTTACTGGCAGGTACCATTGACACCATCGACTAAACCTAAAACGGCCTTTCAGATTTCCAGAGGAATCTTCCAATTCCGGGTCATGTCGTTCGGATTGGTGACAGCTCCAGGCCTCCAGCGACGTTTTCCAGATTGATGTGTAAGTTGTTGTATGGGATGACAAACACTGACAATTTATTGATGACATCATTATTTTTACAGCAGACATAGATCAATATATAGAAGTACTTCGTGAGCTTTTCAATCATTAAAATCCATGCTTTTACAATCACCAATTCTCAAACTTCCAGATTTATCAAAGCAGTTCATTCTTCAGACGGATGCTTCTGAAAGAGGAATTGGTGCAGTCCTGATGCAGTTTGACGATGAAAGCGGATTGAAACTTCCGGTAGCATATGCAAGCAGGAAACTGAAGGATAGTGAATGCAGGTATTCCACCATCGAGAACGAATGCTTAGCAATTGTTTGGGCTGTCAACAAATTTCAACTGTATCTATACGGTCGTGAATTTCTGATTGAAACCGATCATCAGTTGTTGATGTATTTAAACAGGGCAAAGATGATCAACGCTGGAATCATGCGATGGGCACTTGGTCTTCAATCACATAGATACCGAGTCATTTCAATTAGAGGCAAGGATAATCAGGGTGCAGATTATCTCAGTAGATAATGAACGTGTGATATTTTGTGTACATATGAACTGTTGGTTTTAGGTGTGTTTTAAATGTATGTTCGGAAGTATAAGCATACTTCTTGTAAAGGGAGAGGTATTGTTACATTTACGGTGCTGTTTTTATTTGTATTTTATTTTAGTTATCCTGTACTGGACCTCTTTTATTCAATTTCCCTCTTTGGTACCCATTGATACCTGTATATATATATTCACCTGAGTTTAGGTTTTTGGCTCTCTTTGGACCGGATAAAATCTACCTGCACGATTTTCCTGCATAGTATCAGTAACTGTAGCTTAAACATCTTCTAACTTTAAATACAGACACAGCTTCTGAGGTGAGTAAACCAATTTACTTATTCATTCTCTTTCTATTTGTTAATTAAATGGTCCTGGGATAACTTTATTGTTTCAATGTGTTTTATTTGTAATTTGTATTGTTTGAATGTTCCTTTCGTATGTTATTCGTTTGTTATGTTCGTTATATAATTCATTATTTCTTTATATAGTGTCGTGAGTAGAGTATATTTATAGGGCTGCCGTAATTTGAGTAGTTAATGTGTATGTCGTGTTTAATGACTCTAAACAGTGTAATTTACAAGTAAATGTTGTCACAGTATTTTAAGTTACGTGATGTATTGTGAAATACAAGTAAATGTAATGCAGCGCTGCCACGTGTACCACTTTGTCTCACTGTTATGTACGGTGGGCCATGTGGGTCATTACTTGTATTGAACTTTATGTGTATGTGTAACTTAATGTGTATGTTTGTGTACGCAAGTCCCGAATAGTGAATCGTGTCCCGAATAGCGTACAGGAATGGAGTGGTGAAGTTTTGTGTCCACCCGACCTACCAGTCTGTCAGTCCATGAATTGGTAAAGCATCTTAACTTTGTAAACATAAATTGTGAAAAACGTCACTTTTGTTTCTGTTTTATTATCACACTCTGGAGGTGTTTTGAAGCCTGTCGGTCAACCCGCAACAAACCCTCTAAACTATAAAGGCTACTGTGAGAAATATATGGGTTTTTCCCCAAAGATGGCGGCCAAGGAACATAACTTTTGTAAAGTGTGGATTAGCGTATTATAAATCTCCGTAAGAAATCTGTTTTTGTTCCTGTGAATTTTTACGAGTGAAAAATGATAATGTATGAATGAAGTTATCTTGGAAATTTTCCCTTTCATCTATTTCAATTGCTTTTCTTGCACAGGTATGTGTATTTTCATTAAAAATCGTCCAAATGTGCTGCATATTAGGACAGATTATAGTCATATTTCTTGATTAAAGCACTGTTAAAGCTATACATGCTAAAATTTGCGTCAATTTTGAATGACGGGGAAATGCATATTTTTTGTTAACTTATAAAAGTTACCTTTATACTGTCAATAACAATACTGAATTCGATCACGTAACAAATATGTCAAATTTTAAATAATGAAAAATATTTATTTCCCTGCCAGGAAAGTAATACCTCCTATTGAATATAAATCTATCACGTGATATCGACAGCTTATTTTATACCATTATACAAAGATTGATGGAGAGTCAACACCTTCATTATTGTTATATATTGTTTCAAGAGGGAAAGGCTATAATTTTTTTCAGCAAACTATATGCGAGTACGAACAAAAGTGAATAAAAACACAATAGTGTGAGCAATATTAAGGGTCGTACATGGATGCTTTCTTGTTACAATGACTTATGTGTTTCCTCTAGGGGCTATTTTAGTTCGTGTACAAGTGTTATGCTATTTAAAACATGCACAAGTAAGGGAATCGTGAATAACAAATGTATTACACTCATACGTACATGATTATATTTCAAATCAACAACTGTTAAGCATATACACAATCGTATTGGATATGTAATTTAACAAACAATAACGGCCACCTGATTTACCGCGGACATGCGCAATGAGGTCGGTTTTGCTTTATCCTTCATCAATATTTAAGAAAAGGCATTAGTTTCCTGGCAGAAAAATAAACGATTAGAATTTTATATCTTTGTAACGAGATGAAATTCAGCATTGTAATTTACAGAATAAAGGTAACTTTTATAAGCAAACAAACAACACGTTTTCACTGTCATTCAAAATTGACGCAAATTATAGCGTGTATAGCTTTAAAAGTTGTATATCTCGGGGCAAAAACCATTCACAAGCGGCAGTCATTTAACTTTTTTTTTTAGCAAAATGGCGGCCAATATGGCGGCGCCCAGGGCTGGAAGAAAATGTTTTGGCCCTTAGTACCGCCGATTTAACTCTCATTTTTCACTGATTTTCTTATATATACATGTTACCATTTTATTATTTGTGTTGATTGTGTTACCATGGTTTTACAGAGAATTCAACACCTAATCTTTTTGTAGACTTTTTGCATTTTTTACCTCACGAGAACCACCGCACCCAAAAAATTATTTGTTTAATAATCAAGAAATACATCAATAAAAATATCTACTCATATACACCTTTGAACTATTTTATTTGGGGCTGAAAGATGGCCTCCCCCCCCCCCCCCCCCAAAAAAAAAAAGCTTTTCGTGTTTTATCTTTATTTAGTCCAGAAAGCATAACATGAATTGAAATTCATCTTAAACAGCTGATACCATTATCATTTAGCAATTCTCCTTTACATTTACTAAAGCAAATCACTAGTACTAGAAAGCACTTTCTCCGGAAATTCAAATTGTAAATGCAAAATCTTTTGTTCTAGAAGGGAAGTGTGGAAATCATAACCTGTAGTTTCCATCTCTTCAAAATACTAGTCTCTTTCAATCTGTGCGGAAACAGGAAACAGAATCCATTTGCTATTCATTTGCCTGCACAATACTAGCAAAAGGGAAGGCGCTTTGAACGTAAATGGCAGACAACGACGACGTGAACATGTCATTGAAAGAAAAAATAGCAGAGGAATTATACTTTAAAGCCCAGTTTGAAAACGGTAGTGCAGAACCAAATGTCGCCATAGAATGTGGATCAGGCGACGACGTGAATTTCACGGGGCTGGGCAAGGAAGAGTTGATGCAATATGCCGACGATCCTTTCTGGAAAAAAGTGAGGCTGGTCCTCCTCATCGTCTTTTGGGTAGGATGGACTATTATGTTGGTGGCTGCTGTTGTAATCATCGTCCTGGCTCCAAAATGTCCCTACCGACCCGACCTAAAATGGTTTGACAAGGACACTGTGTATGAAATCTTCCCCATATCTTTCCAAGACTCCAACCCCAAAGCTGAAAAGGCCGATACCAAGATGGGAGATGGAGTAGGAGATATTAATGGTACATATATGTATTTCTGAAAATTTGTAGAAGTCAAATGTTTGTCATTTGATTCCCCCACTCACTTATTTACAGATATAAATGTTTATCAATTTTCTTTTATAGATAAAATCATTCAAGACTAATACTTGGGTTGTTTACGATCAGTTTGTGTTTTATACTTCAGAAAAATACCACTAAAGAAATAATGGCTTTGTAATTCATGCGCGGATTCAGGTTATTTGAGTTTGCCAGGGGAGGGGGGACTCGAGGCATATTTTTTGGTAATCTTGTGATGTAATTTAAAGAAATTTGAATTTTGCAAGGGGGGGGGGGGGTCCGGACCCCCCTCCCCTCTAGATCCGGGCATGTTAATTTATAACCAGAAGATTATTCGTCACTGCAGCTACTTTAAGTAAATAACACAAATAGAATGAAATCTGAACTAACATAGTTTCGTAGGAAGAAAACTCGCGAGAACTTTTCAGTCTCGATGTTTGTTGTTGCAAACCATTAAATATAAAAAAAAAAAGAAGAAATGCTATTAATTTTTTTCATCATGTAGTATTTATATTACATCTTTCATTCACGAAAAAAAAACTTCGATGCACGAAAAGAAAAGTCGCTTTTATTAGTTAGTTCACAGCACACAACATTAATAACCACTGGATACTATATGTTTCCGTTATTTCATCATCTGAATGTGATTAGTTATGAGATGTTTTGTAAATACCAGATGGGTTGTTTTTAAATCCCAAGATCCACATTTTCAGGAATTCAAGCTCGTTTGAAGTATCTGAAGGATGTTGCTAAAACCAAGATTCTTTACATCAACTCCTTGTATGAAAGTAACGACGAGGATCGTATGGCCATCACTAATCACGTGGGCATAGACCCCCAGTTTGGAACTATGAAAGACTTTGACATGCTACGAAAAGTCACTAAAAAAATGGAAAGTAAGTATCAGATAAGATAAGATAAAATTTGAATATATAAACTGGTATTTTTTCACATACGTGGAGTGATTCATTTCCACCTGCTTTAAACAGCATTTAGATGAATTTTAAATAGAAAATGACTTTATGATTGAGGTCATGGGGAAACATAATGCAGTCTGTGTTGTTATTTTATTCTATTGTTTAAAGAGCTGAGAAAATAATAAAGCATTACATTTGAGAATATAGGAGCTTGTCGATGTTCCTGATCAATATACATGTACAACTAATGTGATGACATTTTAAATTCTGTATTTTTCTAATAGTGAGATTGATCATGGATTTCATTCCTAACCACACTGGGAAGATGAGCGAGTGGTTCAAGAAGAGTCAGATGAGAGATGGAAAATACACCGACTACTATATCTGGGCAACTTGTGATCCAAATAATGATACATACCCAAATAAAAGGGTAAGGTTTTGAACTGACCTTTTTTGGTATCCATTGGGAAAGAACTTGTGAAGACCTCGTAAGTTGTTAGAATTTGTGTCCTAACCATTTGTATATGTATGTTATATATATATATATACACACACAATAAAATATGTTCAAATCAAACCAAAGAACTACACACGCTGATGCTTGACACCTGTCTAATCCTAAATCAATATATTTCAGAATTTATGGAGAACATTTGTTATCAATTGCAGTTTTAATGATAGAAAGCAAGTTTCAATTACTTAGCTTATTGAAACAACTGGTTTATCCTTTTTATACTTTATATTATAAAGCATATAGTATAGCAGTATACAAAATTCATTTTACAATGATAGATGAGTGTAAAAGGAGGACGAGCATGGACGTATGACGACACCAGAAAGGAGTGCTACTTCCGTCAGTTGGAGAGCGACAAACCGGACCTGAACCTTAGGAATGCTGACGTCAGACAGGAACTTGAGGTGCTTTAATTAATTAACCAATTAGATGGGGAGTGTTCGATTGAATAAATACATGTACTAGTAAAATTTGCTTTGCAAGTGTTAAAATTTTGTTGGTTCTTTGTCATAGAACATCTTGCGTTTCTGGTTGGACAAAGGAGTGGATAGTTTCCATGTTCAGAATGCTCAGTATCTGTACGAGGACGAAAATCTGGGGCATGAAATTCTGATTGCTGGAAAATCAGGCAATGTAAGATTTTCCTGCTTCGTGCAGTAAAATTGAGCAACAGAGAAATTAATGATACATGTAGTTCGTTTTACGTAGAATTACAATGATTTTGAGCACAACCAAACCAGGAATCATCCCGAAAATTTGAAGATGCTGCAAGCCTGGAAGTCTGTGTTGGAGTCATACAATACCAAGCCAGGCAGAGAGAAGGCTCTTATCGTGACGGCTAAAGATGATCTTAACACAACCATGGAGTATTTTGATGCAGGAGTCACCATTGTACGAGTCACTTCATTGTCTGAGAGCGGTGCTTCACTGTCTGAGAGTAATGCTTCGTTGTCTGAGAGTAATGCTTCACTGTCTGAGAGAAATGCTTCATTGTCTGAGAGTAATGCTTCCTTGTCTGAAAGTAATGCTTCACTGGCTCAGCGCATAGAGACCAAACTGAAAGATTTCTACTTCAACAGAATCGGATGGATGGTGAGTTACTCGTCTGTTTAAATGCTATTATATAAGAAAATATGTAGGATAATTCAGCATACCCTTCAACAAAGCTCACCAATATACCCCAGAATACCTAAAGTATGGAAAATGGGATGTCTTAATTATTGAACCATTTGAATTACAGTATAGTGATAAAGATTCGAGCCGTTTGGCCAGCCGAGTCAATCCAGAACAAATTAAAGCTTTGTTGACTCTACAAGCCACTCTGCCTGGAGTCCCATTTAACTACTACGGGAATGAGATCGGAATGACTGACCATCCCACACTGTCTGCCCCTCACAAGTATAGGTCATCGATGCAGTGGAATTTTAAAGGAACAGGGTTCTCCAAGAACACTCCATGGGTGGAACGTAATGCTAATTATAGACAGGTTAATGTTGAGGTAAAAGAAAATTGTGGAGAATTCATACTTTGGACAAAAAAAATTATCAGTGGAAAAATTAAAGACAAAATATTAGGATAGCTATGGCAAAATTCACTTTGGGTTTTTTTTTCTGGTCATCTATATTTTTATGTATAATTTTAAAATATGACAAGTTACAAGTGTTGAAAATATAGTTATACACTGCAGAAGATGCAATATACATGTATTAATATTTGAATGTCTTGTCATATTATACATTTGAAGACTGAAAAGGCCCATCGAAATGAAAACTCCACATTGATGGTGTACAAAAGACTTCAGGAACTGAGAGGGAATGAGTCCTTCCAGTGGGGAAAGATGAGTGTGTTTAGAGACGGGGACCTCCTCATGTACACCAGAAAGGCCGATGGATTCCCTGGATACCTGGTGGCCATTCACCTCGGAACCAGTAAGGTTACCGAATCTTTCCATGCAGCCACGGGAATTCCCAAGGAAGTCAAGGTTGTCTTCCATACTCACAAGGCCGACAACAGAACCATCTGTTTGTCAGAAACTTCCTACATACTGGATCCAAGTCATGCAGTTGTTTTCAAATATACTAGTGGGTAATTTGTTTGTATATAATAAAGATATGATGTTTACATGTAAGTAAATATTAAATACCTTCCAATGTTGATACCTTGTTCATTATGTCAAAAACTGAGACATGAAAAGTAAATCAGGCCAGGGTCGAATTACTGTAGCTGCAACTCGTGTTTCAACTGCTCACATTTTTTGAGCATCGATGTCTTTGTAAGCCAGTGGCTCTCAATTTAAGGGGGTGTATGGCCATCTTGTACATCATCGTCGGAAACCCATGGTCAGTCTCGCATAGCCTACTAAACTAGCGTTTGCGAGACTGGCTGTAGGTTTCCGACGGCTTGTACATATGTGGACCAGAAATGTAAACATTTCTTAAACTGACTTGTTTATGCTAAAAACTGACCAAAAGTGTTACAAGATTAAAAAACCCAATAAATATGAGGTTTACATGTTGTTTTGTATGCAATGTGGCACACAATACAGAACAATGCCCTTTTAATCACTTAGAACTACGCAGCTGCAGACTTAAACTGAAGATATGAAAGGAGGTCATTGGTGTCAACTCGACAACTATTTGGTCAGAACAAGGTTGAATCTTGCACATCCAAGTTGTAGCTTTTTCTCAAATTAGGGTTCCCTATTTTTAAAATGCATGTCGGAAACTATCAGTTTCATTGAAATAACACGTTCAAATTAAACTGATGTACAGTGTTATATGTTCCTATAGCCAGTTAGAAAACGGATAGAATCGAGAAAATCGAATCACAATCTAACCAGTGTAAGTCCGGGATTTTTTCTACTCCAAATCGTACTCCGTGCTCCAAATCGTACTCGTACTCAATGTATCGAGGTTATAAAACTTTTTCATACTCATACTCGAACTCCGGTTGAGTACAAAACGGCGATTTTCTGAGTAAACTATGGAGCTTTCTCAAAGTCGTACTCAACACATTTAATCTAAATAAAATGCAATGCAAAACATATTGTATTGTTATATATTGTAATGTTGCTGTATTATACGCTATAATTTAATCATAATTACATGTATATGAATTAATATGGAAAGTTTTTACCATTTTATCAATGAAATATCCAGATATGACGGAGGTGAATTTAAGAGTAAGGGAGAGCTGCAACCAAAATTATCGAAATAACTTTTAGATATTTCGCTTAATTAATTAATTAATTAATATATATACATGTAAATGTACATACAAAATAATTTCATTGAATAGCTCGACCAGAAACATAAATAAATGTTTTTTATGTCTCTGGCTCGACTTTCTAAGAATTCTGTTTTTAGTCAAATACGGCCCATACTCCCCATCAATTAAAATCAAGAAATCACTGTACATTTATCGCTATTAATTAATATTAATCAGATAAACTTGCAGGGTCCCTTCTTTGATTTTGGTGAGAATGTACGTTAGTTCTAAACATTGCAAAGGATGGGGGATGCATAAAAGTATAACACTTTTTATTGATTACTTATTAATCATTTATGTTACTTGCCACAAACCTTGGAAAGGGAAATTTTATATAAAATTGTCAAAATAAAGTTAAATCATATTTCTTCTAGCAAAGGAAATGTACAACTTGCGAGTCTTAATTATCATTTCATTTTTGGAAACTCATGATATTTTTCTATATAAGACTGATTTCAGTGGTGTAGTATGAAGGAAACCCGTGGGTTCAATGGTGTAACGTACATAGAAAACCCATCCTTGGGTTCAAATGTGACCAGTCACCCAACTTTAAGTAATTGGTTATACTAGCTAGTGTTTTAACGACTATTCCATGTTTATTTTAATACAAGCTGGCATGGTTATCTTTTCTAAAACTTCATTTACATCGTCCCATTGAACTTGGTTTTTTAAACTGATTAATTTACAGCCATTCGAAAGAAAAAAATCAATGGAAATGTTTCTTATATTTCTGCAAGGCATAGGGTTTTGATGGAATGACTGCAGGGTTTAAATCTACAAACCTTTAAAAATTGTAAATAGTTTTATTACTCTGAGAATAATCACGAGAAGAAATATCACAAAAGTCAAAATTTGAAGAGTACATTTTTACCCCACAAAATTTGTAGAATCAAGGAGCTTCCGGGGCCGGCTTCGCCCCCTGGGCCACCAGCAGGGCTTTGCCATGGACCCACTGGGGGCCTCAATGCGGTCCCCAGAGCCTCTGCCTTATACTGGCACCCCCTCTAACTTCAAATCCTGGATCTGCCCCTGGTACTTAATATTTCAAAGAGGAGTTGGTGTGTGTGTAGGGGGGGGGGGTCTAATCATACATCTGTTGTATATCTAGATGATTTTTTTTTTCAATTTTATAATTATACTTTTAATTTTCATAAAGCAGCTACTGTCTGTCGAAAATATTGGCTTTTAAAAATCGCTTTTCCTCTATAGTGTCAAAAATGCTTTGAAATGTGATAATTTAGAATAATTTTGTACAAGGTTCATTTCGGTTTTTTCCAAATATCAGAACCGTTAAAAATAATAAAAACCTATTCTGAAAGTTAATAAAAAGCAATCTTACTTAGAAATATAGAAACTAATCAAGAATCAGCAATAAGTAATTAAAATGCATGTTAAAGGGCATTAGGTGTAAACTTAAATAAAAAGATTGCTAATTATAAAGTTTTGTGTTGGCAATATTTTTAAATTATGACGTACATATTTGGCTTCCTTTGTGACCTTTCATACTAGCTGCAGAGATCCAGATGTATTCTTTGTCTAATATAGGCCGGAACTTTTATTTTAATTTTACTGCCAGTAGGTCCCGGTGACCCCATAGTCTTAAGATTTATATTAGTGTCTTTCCGCAAATGATTATTTAAAAATAAATTTTGGTGTCATGACATCAAATTTTATTCTTAAAAAACATTTATGGAAAGACATTAAGTATGATCGATGTATTTATTCTGCTTGAGTATTCGGGTAATTTACAGTTAATTAAAATTAAGCTTGTCTATGTAAAAAAAAGATGATAGCATATTAATCAATTATAACACGCATGGTAGAAGATAGAAATTATGAGAGAGAGAGAGAGAGAGAGAGAGAGAGAGAGAGAGAGAGAGAGAGAGAGAGAATTCCAGACATCGTTACCTCCTTCCTTTAAAAGTTGTTTATATCTACGCCCCCTACCCTCTTTTCCAAAAACATATGACAATCACAATTTGTCGATAAGTTTTCCAATAACACTGGATTTATCGTCTTTTTTGCTCAAAAGTTCAAAAATTATAGATGCAGACACATCTTCATGCTTGCAGGTGAAAAGGGGCATATGTACATGTACATGTAAACAATGTGTTACATTTTGTTGATAAATAATTTCTTTGAATACATATACAATTTGCTTACATGCAAGGATTATTTACATGAGTTACCGTGCTCTATCTTACTCAAGAAACGTAAAATTTTCTCCATCGACTTTTGGAGCATACTCCAAATAGTACTCAGCGGAGAACGTACTCCAAAACTTTTATAACCTCGGTTTTTAGAGTCGTACTCAGTGGAGCACATACTCGGAGTACGGAGTACGAGTTTGAGTACGAGAATGAAATTTTTTATAACCTCGGGGCCTGCTTTAAACGCATTATTTATCTACATTTTCCAATGTCTTTGCGGTAACACAACGAATCGATTTTGTACTATGCAGTCCAATAAATTTAAATGACGTATTGTTGGGGCGCAGGAGGGGTTTGATTATTTAATATTCTTAATTTAATCGTACAACTGCTGAAAATTATCTAAGCATTCAATTGCTTATATCTATATTCATACTGATGTCTATTTTTATAAAATATATGTGTGTTGTCGCTGTAAAGCCATTATTTACGCTCTCAGTCAGGGATATGAAACATACATGGAACAGCCATATTTACATGTTATTTAGTTCGCTTCCGCGACTAAAGATATAGTGCCAGAAACTTTGTAGAGAAAAATCATTTTTATGAAGGAGTAGATATAATTTAGTGATTATTTTTCAAAAGAACATATCAAATTGGTTATGTAAGATTGAACGTTTTATTTAATCTTACAAAAATGAATATACTCAAACCACGTGAAGACGTTTATATTTGTGCACATGGCGTATAAATTATCGAAGTGTATTCATAGAAAATTGAACGTCGCAGATTTCCAATGCAAACGTAAGGGGAAATATACACTGAATGTAAATATATAAATATACAATAACATGTAAGTAATAGGGAATCATTCTTTGAATATCATGAGGTGATAATTTCGGTCGGGCGTGATCAAATCTATCATAAAGCTCTTCGGGCTTTATTGGATATGATCACGCCCCGACCAAAATATTATCACCTCATAATACTCAAAGAATGATTCCTTATTCCTTCAATATATAAAGCAGTGTTCAGTTTATTTAAAAATGATAAAATTTATTCAAAATGCATTTAATAAATAATGTTTATCTATTGTTTATACTTTTGAGGTTTACTGTGCATTAATCATTTGGTTATCGATCAAAACTTTAGCTTCATGAAAGCACGGACTGCACGTATTTTTGCTTACTTTATTCTTGGCTAATTGAAGATAGAAGTAAAAAGAGATGTACACATTTAGTGTTTTATATATATATATATATATATATATATATATATATATATATATATATATATATATATATATATATAGATCAATCACATGTATAAGAGTTCTCCAGTATGCATGAAATTAAAAGAGCACAATCTACAGAAATAAGTTAATAAGTGATCTGAGCTACATATACTAAATATTCTTTCATTAAAAAATTGGAGTATAACAAATTATGAAATCTAAAAACCTAAAATACCCAAGAACTGGTGTTAAAGTGACCATTTTAAGAGTCGCGTTAAAGATGATGTGAAATACAGTCCCTATGCTGGTAATTGACCAAAAATAAATAAATAAAATTAGGAACTTCTCTTTAATTTGGCATCTTCTTAATCTTTGATAAATTTAGCCCCGCTTCACATTTCAAAGCCTTTAAAATGCACGAGCGCAATAAAGTACATTTTTTCCTTCAGCTGTCAGTATTCTATCAATTTGTGAAAGAAGACAAATGTCCCTCACTACGCTCACATGTAACTTTTTATAGGATATGAAAGTCAAGTTGATCTTCTCATTATAAACTGATGTTTTCTACCTGGTGTGAACTCGATATATGAACAGGGTATATATATATATGCGTCATCTGAGTATGCTCTTACGGTAAGGAAAATTAATCTAACACAAGGTTCTGCAATATAAATGATTGAAGACTGTGACTGAAAACCCTTAATAAGGATTAAACAACAGCTTTGTGTCCCATACCACTTAAGTATGCCAACTGGATGATATTCCAGTGACAGCAAAGTGTTAAACCCCAGTCATAAATGAGTATACATTTAAAACACTTGCGAGGCACATATAATGTATGTTAATTAGGATTAAAAACAAGACGTCAAATCTCCTCAACTAAGGATTACCACATATCGATTTACTATAATGCACACGATCTCTGTTATTAGTTTGAGTATGAACTGTTATCAATTTCAAACTCGCGCAAAACTTATCGTGTAGTGTACTTGGCCAATTCTTACAAAAATGGATGTAACAAAACATTAATGTGTCGTATATATTAACGAATTTGGACTACACCAACAATGCTTCAAACATCTCAGTTCGCTGTTATTGGTTTTCAACAAGAAGTGCCGAGAGCTCAAACATGCAACGGGAACTTCAGGATCCACCGTCTGGCAACAGACACAGATTTGCGAGAACAAATGAAATGGTTCAGAAACACAAATTTCCCCGAGAAACGGAATCCTATCGTTACTAATCGGATATATGGTGATCTTCGGCCTGGTGGTTTACTAGAGAGACAGAAGACGTTCGCGGGAAACACAGCATACTCATCCACAAAAGATGTCTTTGCGATTTCAGGTACCAAAATGGACATGGCGCCAGAGAAACAAAGCAGACCTAAGCTGTGGTCTCAAGAGGTCTCTAGATCGTTGCCAACTGTGTCTGAGTGTTTTACCCCTCCCTTCCTCCCCGCTCGTCCACCTCCTAAGCGAGCCAATATTTCTATCAGGAGATCTCATACAACGGCCGGCGTTGGCACAAAAGAGAGGCAAGACAGAAAGTCAAAAATCCCTCGAACTGCTGAAAGTAAATTACCCCAACTTATAAGGGAAATCACCGAGTCGGACAGAAACAAAGCTACACAGACTAGTGCTAAGCGACCACCGGGAGGTTGGCGGTCTCTCGGAGACGATACGCCAACTAGCCGAAACACCGCGCGAGGAACAGACGACAGAGAAAACGTCCCAAAATTTCTCCCGGAGGTACAAAGTGCACGGGAGAGCAACAGAAGGAACGAGTCTGTTCTTCCAGTGGAACCTCTTCCGTTTATCCTTACTCCGTCCACAGCGGCTGTACCAGGTACAACCTTCACCCCCGCCAACACCTTAGCCTCGAATCAGACCCCAGAAAGTAGAAATACCAACAAATCAAGGCGCGGTCCTATACCATTTAGAAATCCAGCTCACAGTACTTTTATTTGACACAAAAATCTAAAGAAACACATTTCAGTCTTTCAGCATCGTAGTTACGGTGTGAAAGTTGTCAAATTTCAAGTTTCGCAAACGAAATTGCGATAGATGGAATTTCAATGTGCTCCAATATCATGTGCACTTTCTTACAATGCCACCCCAGTTGTAATTTTTAGGCCTTCTGTAAAAGCTGTGCTTGATATTTGTTTCCCCACGGCAACAGCCACACTGGAATCTTATATCTTTCTCCTTCATTAATAGCATTATATGTCTATGATTATATGAAGAATAAATTGGAGCTTAAAATTAGCAGTATCATTAGTCTAATATCTTTGAAATTAAAAAAAAACATGTTGTTTTTTCAAGAGATATTCTTCTTTGTTACAATTTAAAATTTTAAAAATGTCTCGTTTATTTTTTTCTTGGTTAACCATTGACCTAATAAAGTTTTGAGTAACTTATGTAGTTTGATCAAAATAAAGTCACTAGTCTCAGATGTACATAGTTATATTTTTATTATACTGAACATCAAATCATCAAGCATCTTATGTCATGAGAAATTTTCTTTATTCCATATTTTACACAATAAAAAATCAAGATCAACTGTTTGGTCCTCATATTGTGTTTGTATTGGATTGACAATCGGATACATGTACGCATAACTGGAATCTTTGCTCATTTTATTTCTGGAAACAGCAGAGTTCCATTCTAAAAATTTGGCGTAAATCAGCGAATTGCTATGATTCCACATTCCAATAGTTTCTCCAGCTTTTTTGCTATGTCTGGATTCTTCAAGTGCCTAGAAAAATAAGCAAATATTTGTGAAACTTCACAGTTTTAAATGTTTTAATTACTGGTAATGTAACAATTATAAAGTTTTATGAAAATTGTATCAAATGGGGTGGTACTGCAATCCCGGTAGATCTTGTTTGACCTGCCATAATATATTATCATTCAGAGTATCTCTTTCAGAATTCTCTCCCTTTTCCAATCTTTTTGATTAATAATATCTAAATGCACTTATAAATTTATCTCAAATAATTTACTTCATGTGCAATGATAAAAATGCCTTTACTAAAACAACCAGTTGGAATTAACATGATAAACCAATATGGCTTCCAATGCTGCTTACTCTTTGAATGCATTAGGATCTTTCTGCATTTGTTCTAAGATCAAGCGCATGGCTGGGTCATTCAGGATAGCTTGAACCTCGGGATCCCCCATTGCACGTTTCCGGACGGCCTCAGGATCATTGCCTTCAGCCATCATAGCATCGCGATATCCCTTCTGGGCCTCCTGCAAAAGCAAATTTTAAAATACCTTTAAAATACCTTTAAATGATTATTGACAGACAGGTCACTGATCATGTTCATCATGTGATTGTTGCCATAGAATATATACTATTATTATGTAATGAATATTGCAGATATCATGTATGAATTTTGTAAACACATCTTATGTTGACACATACCTGTGATATTTTTTAAATACACAGAATTTTGTTTTAGGGAATTACAGAGTAGATTTAGTAATTCAATAAAAATTCTGATTTGAAATGTGCATTTTGCAAAACTTTTCGGCATGTAGACATCCCAAACATATATATTACTAGGACTGAAAAAAATGATACATATTCTCTTAATTACATTTTTCTGACTTAATTACAAGTTGGTCTGTTTGAACACAAAATATGAACTGGACTGCATCAGGCTTACCTCAGAGTTTGGATCAATCTCCAGAGCTTTCTGGTAGGCACTCGCAGCCTTTGTTGGTTCCTTCATCGCCAGCAGAATGCTTCCCTTCCTGAGGTAACCTTTTACTGTTCAAATCAGACAGAAACATTATATAGAAGACAGTTTCTCTACTGCATTCAGTTTCAAGGAATTGTACCAGTAAATGACAAAATACCAAGTTGCTAACATTCTGATGTAAATGGCTCAATCATACATGACAAATAATATACGTCATGGTTGTGTACTGCATCTATATATGTTTTGAAATGTTTTGAAAAATTCTTGAGAGGAGTATAACGTGAGGTAATGTGATAAATATGAAACTGTAATGAAAATACTGAACCCTGAAAAAGTTAACAGATTTTATACACTTAATGAGAGAGCCTCAAGTTTCAGAAGAATTTTTTCTGATTCTGTGCACAACTTACTAAATTTAGGATCCAGAGCAATGCATTTCTCACAGTCAGCCAGAGCAAGATTGAATTCCATTAACTTTGTGTAGCAGGCAGCTCTGTTGCTGTAGATTTTGGCATCATCAGGGTTGCGCTTGATTGCTTCATCGTAATGTTTCTTAGCCTCAGGATACTTCCCTGTTAAAAAAAGCATCAAATTATCTGTAAATTTCAATTTCAATTTATTGTCTTTGAGCTGTACAGCTCAACAGAATAAAAACTATAGTACATATATATACAAATTTGCAATGCGCAGTAGGTGAGTGAACACAGAAAAAATAATGCACATAACATAAAATATAAATTGACATATACTTTTGCTTAGAAGCTTAAACTGAAGTATTAGTACAATGCTTAGCTCTTACTTTTAGGCCGCTATATATAGACAAATATATCAAATGTTTGTCAGTGCATGGGCATATTGTGAAATTGTGATGTCGAGATGGGAGGTCTAGAGTTCAATTTCATCAGTCTGATTGAAACTTAAGATCTTAACTAATACAGAAACAACATTTGGTAAATGCGGACTTACCATCTTGGAAATATTTATTTCCCTTGTTCTTTTCTTCCAGTGCCAATTCAGGATTGACGTAAGCCAAGCGTTCTTTCTCCTTCATCCGCTTGTCAATCTACAATAAACAAAAGGAATAATTCCATTGTGTTGTTCAATGTAATTACTGTTACATTAACATGAACATTTTACTTTACATTCAGATCCTTGAACAGACTTCAAGTTGCAATGTTCTCAAAGAACTGTGTTTGATAAAGTTAAATATCTGCCAATCATTTTTCCAATTTTTTAAAAAGTATTATTTTAAAATACTAATCATATACCTTTATTAAATGTTAAACAGAACATGTCTGTTACAATAATCTTGTTATTAATCATCATTGTCCAACAGTTGTTTATCTACAACACCACTAAAATTAATATATATCTCCATGGCCTTTAACACATAAAAGGGTCTCATAAGCCTTTTAAAAATAGTTTCAATTGAATCATAAGTTAAACTTACTTCTAGGATCAATTTAGAAATTTCTGGTGTTCGGTGCTCCGATAGGGACTTATTCAAATAGCGCAGGGCACTCTCATCATCCTCCTTCTTCAGGTAGCCCTTCCCAGCTCGAGCTAAAGCTCTGTACATAGAAAAATTGCAAAAATATTAATAACAGAGAAATGTACTGTAACCTGAGGATTCATACAACTAAAAGTTTTGTCTTCACTGCTTTTTGTTTTAAGATTCAAAATATGAATTGTAGGAAAACATTCAACACATTTCTTGTTGATTGATGCAAATTTTAAATTTTACTTTGGTGTATGCAAGAAATTAGAATCCTTATAGTGGCCGAGAAAACATTTACTTACACTGCCAACAGAGAATTGTATACATGTATTTTTAAATATTCTATCAAAAAGCAGTTTAATTTTCAACAAGAGATGTTTGTAAAACACTTATGCCCCCTCCCATGGCGACCTCTGTGAAGAGAACGAATGGAAACTGCAAAATATTGGAATTTTTCTAAGTCCAAGGGGCATGAAATTGCTCGATTATACCCAAAAGACATTATTATGATAAATCTCATTTTAGTATGTGTAACCTCTGCGAAGAAAATAAATGGAAACTGCAAAAAATTGAAAATTTTGAAGTCCAAGGGGCATAACTCTGTCAAAAATTGGTTGATCGTACCCAAAATTGAACTTCACCTAGATATAATTATGATAAATCTGTATACCAAGTTTCATTCAGTTTGTACAACCTCTGCAAAGAAAATGAAAGGAAACTGCAAAAAATTGGAATTTTTGTAAGTCGAAGGGGTATAACTCTGTCAAAAATTGTTCGATTGTATTCAAAATCAAACTTGACCTATATATTTTTACGATAAATCTGTATACTAAATTTCATTCCAGTATGTACAACCTCTGCAAAGAAAATGAACGGAAATAGCAAAATGTTGAAATTTTTCCAACTCCAAGGGGCAAAAATTGCTCAATTATGCCCAAAATGGAACTTGACCTAGATATTATTATGATAAATCTGTATACCAAATTTCATTTCAGTATGTACAAGGAAATGAAGAGAAACTGTTGGTGGACAGATCGAGCGACCAACCAACAGACAGCAGCAAAGCAATATGCCCTCCCTTCTTCGAAGGAGGACATAATAATCACAGAGTTTTAGGAATAGTGCACGTATACAATTTACCGGTGGTTTTTTTTAAGGACACACGAGATGTTACTCAATTTCATATAATTTTCTTTGATATTTTATTCCTTATTTATTAACACTTAGACCTGTTAATTCCCAAAAATTCAGGGTACATTACCAGGCTATTTTTGGAGCTAGAATATTCAGAATTTTCCTTGAAATAGCATGCAAAATGCATTTGAATGCTTATAAATAAGATTATAGTATACATTTTCAATTGAACACTTTATATCTAAATGAAAGAAGTATCATATAACATGAAAATATCATTATGGAATTACTTAGTGGAAATCTTTACATTGTGGAGATAGGAAAAAATAGAAAGTAATGGAAGATAGGTCTCATCTGACCTTAAGAAAATGAAAAGAAAAACATTGCAAAAAAATGTTACTTTGCTATCAAGGTGTAGTCAGCCCGATTTTCACGTCCTATTTCTACGGCCTTCTCGCATTCTTCTATACACTTGTCATAGTTTTCTTGTTCAAAGTAGACCGCTGGAAGAAAATTTGTTGAGAGAATTAAAAAATATACAAATTTTGCTTTTTGTACAGCTTTGATATTTAGATACTCAAGTTATTAGAGACACAAGGGCATAAGCACTAATAAACAGTATTTACAAGGTTTTTCTCAGGAAATATTTTAAGTTGACAGAATGCAGACCTCGCCATCACCCTTGTTTCTCATCTAATGTCCCAGCCTCAAATGTATAGTTTAACCTCAAATTTATGCACAATGCTGTTCTAAAAGGATTTGTATTAAGCAGGACTTGGTTAGTACAGCAGTTTAAAAATATGGGGGGGAGGGGGGTGATATAACAAATTCATTCATGCAGTAGGATCTGATTGGAAGTAAGATACATATATTGCACACGCTTTTTTACCCAGAAATTTCAAGTTTGTTTGTGCTTACCAAATAGAAGTTCTCTGATCAACCAAACCTTCCAAGTGACTTACCGTAATTACATTTCTGAAGCTAACCTACATGTATTTACATATCTGTCACTGATTTATAAACCATCAAGACAAAGTAAATATGAAACTCTTCATTAACTTTTGAGAATGTCCTAAAATGTTTGAAAGGTTTCCTGAAATAATGTGAATTAATCATATTTTCTATTACAAACTTCAACTTCAATCAAAGTGTCTTGACTCCCCACCTGCTCTATTATTGCGGAATGTGATGTTGGTGGGGTCTAGTTCAATGGCCGCTGAGTAATGACCAAGTGCCACCTCAAAGTCTTTCTTCTTGTACGCAGCATTTCCTTTCTCTTTTTCTTCAAGAGCCTGACAAGAAAGAAAAAAAACAATTGTAACTAGACTATATGACACACAAATTTCTCAACAGGATAAAGGTGATGTACACGGACACCAGTGGTTCTCTTTTGTTAGTATAGCTCTGTCCAGTGACATCACCTTTGAATTTACATTCTTTGAACTACTGGGAGCTGAGGAGTCTGGGGGATTGGGGCTAGGAGATGAGGCAGATTTCGAATCAGTAGAAGTTTGAGGCGGCGGCGAATTTGTTTCCATGTCTTCACTTTCGTCTTCCCCTGTAAATGCTGATGGTGTGGTGATGTCAAAACCAAGCAGTACGCCAAGAGTTGTGATTATTCTCGGATCCACCATGTCTCTAAGAAGAGTACAAAATCAAAACAATTAATTTAAACTTATACTATTTAATCACAATTCTGACATATCAAAGAACATAGTACAGAACTTTCTTTTTTACTTTTTCTGAGAACTCTCTGAACATAAAAAAATATTTTAAAGAAAACATAAAAACAAGAATTCCATGCAGCATTCCTATGTAATAAATCTGTCTCTCTTACTTGAGATCATTGGGATTCTCCTTAAGTTTTTCTATCATTTGACAATAATCAGGCTGATTCAGATATTCTCGTGTTTTAGGGTTTGCAAGTAACTTTGCCATCATATCAGGAGCTGCAAATGGACTGGATATTGGCTGGCTATTCCCTGGACCTGGAATCAAGATATACATGTAGTTCATATGAGCATTAATATCAAAGACCTAATAAAACATTAACAAGACCTAAAAACAATCAAACAATATATTTTAAAACAGATCAACAGTATACAATTATTTAATGCTTGAGCAGTCAATAGACCAGAATATTTTCCCCGAGGTGCAGGGAACAGCTCAGTGTGTTCTATTGCCCGAGGCCAGAGGCTGAGGGCAATAGAACACACTGAGCTGTTCCCTGCACCAAGGGGAAAAAATTCTGGTCTATTGACTGCTCAAGCATTAAATAATTGTTTTATTACCTAATTTCATTTTTAGTTTTTTGTGTTCACAATTCTAAATTACAGAAGGTTTTCATACCATTATGCATTCAGGTCATTGTTAATCAATACCTAGATGACCTAAATGATAAAGCTCCTGAACAATAGTAAAACAAACATAATAAAATAAAGTGATCTTTTAATATTGTAGCAATTAAACTTTTTCAAAAATATGTTGCCAGTCCAATAGATCGCAGTCTATTGACTGGCGGTCTAATAGATCCCTGTCTATTGACCAGCGGTCTAATAGATCGCACTCTATTGACCGACAGTTCAATAGATCAGTTTCAATAGTTAAAAAAATGAATACACATACAAAATAGACGAAAATATTTAATCTGTAATAAAGCAACAAAATCCCTTTGATTAGGTAATAATTTGATATAGAATCAGATGCTAATCCCCATTACAAATCTTTCCAGTAAGGCTTTAGATTTTTATTGTACACAAGACAATTTTATTGTAAAGATGTCTAAAAATCAATTGAAATTTGTTTTATCTAATTGTCTGTTTAACACATTTCAACATCAAACAACCTAAGTCGTAAAACTAATACTGGTTCTCATTATTGAGATGACTGGAAAAAATTAAGCTGCTGTTTAGTCTTTTCAACTTAATATACTTCTGAATAAATTATTATCTGATTTATTATGAATTGAACAAGAAATTTAAGTAAAGCATCTCCAATATCTGGACTAGACATCAAATAGCCAAAAATTGTACACATAATTTTTCACAAAGAAGAAAATGCAACATCTACTAGCTTACAAGTCAAAACCTTATTCATGCAAATAATAGTACATACTAAATTCAAATATCTAATGAATATCAGTCAACACCATACATACAATTTTACAAACAACCCTTTGACTCTGGTTAACATTTTAGAGCAAATTATATTTTGAAGCTATTTTACACCAGGGATTTTCCACACCTTTTCGGGAATGGGGCCTGGGCCCTTGGAATTGGGAAATTTGCGACATTTTATCAAAACTTGAGAAATTTTTTGGCTATTGTTTAACTAATAAATTTCAATAAATTAAACACATGTAGTGAGTTAGACTAAGTTTATCTCTTAAAATCTGAGTTATGGCTCATTCTCTTATGGTCATGATGCTCTAGTATAATGTGTTTGTTGAAATTCCAAACCCGAATTTAAATTTGAATTCCAATCCAATTCAAAATTTTAATATTAATATTGTGGGGAAATTTTTGGTGACATTTTAGAAAAAAATTGGGGTTTCTGCGATTGGGAATGGGGCCGGAATTCGGCCCTACACGGGGCTGTGGAAAATCCCTGTACACTACATGTACTTGTGAAGTCATTTACCTGTAAGGTGAGATTTAGCATCTTCCATTCCCTCTTTAAGAGCAGCATTATCTGGGTTTACCCTTAATCCATCAGAAAATGCTTCACAAGCCTCCTCATAGCGGTACAGTTTAGACAAAGCAGCACCTTTCCTTGAATATCCCTAAATCAGGTAGCAATAATGAATAATGGATAGCTCATATAAGAAATTAAACAAGAGGCCCATGGGCCACATAGCTAGCATGAGTAACATTATTTCTCTGAGAGGGCAGAAGCGAGTGGTGTGAGTAAAAAAATTCAACAAATTAGAATATTGTAATGATCATGTAGGAATTAAAGAATTGCTATGTAATATGTTTCTTGAATTTTTAACTCCAAAATGACCTGCCTCTTGATGTATTTTGAACTTGAATCTTATGAATTGGACCTAAAAAAGCACCATATTTGTTTCACTGAATTCACATATCACATACTGTACACCAAAAGGCCTTGTTGATAGTATTTTTCACAAGTGCTTGAGGACAGGACATCCTTCCTGGTGTAGTTGACTTCTCTTAATAGAAATGTCTTTAGAGACATATATACAACCTTAGCTGCAGGTCTGTTGCTCCTAGTCTGAATAATTCAAATGGACGACCTGGGAGCCACAGTTCCGTACGTGTTGAAAAGTTGCAATCTACGACGCACAAAAAATCGAACTAGTTTTGGGCTGATTATTCTTATTCCAAAAAACTAGTACCATAAAAATTCTTTGGACAATTTACTACTGATATCGTCACTTAACTTGCCTCAGACTATCTCTTAAACATGACTTCTAGAAAATAAAGTATGCTAACCCTTATCGTGCTTATCGCGGCATTTGCCTCGATCGTAGATATCGTGCGCCAGTGCTGGTCGTGGCATAAGTCGTTTTTGTATATCGGAAATTCCAAAACCTATTTATAGATAAAAAGCTTCTATAAACATTCTAACATTTGTGTTACTATTTCGTCATATCCTTTTTATGATCCCAAACAATGTTTGTTAACTCTTATTTGATTGGTTACTTGAAGGAAATCAATAAAAATACGCGGCTTGTTTACCTCGGTTTCAAAATGGCGGCTGACACTGAGATCGATAATTTATTTGCAAACAATACTTATATTCAAAACTATTTAAATAATTCAGGCTGTAAAATAGATTTTTAGGGATTTAATGATACTGTTTTACTGAATTTAAACTAAGTTTTGTCGGAGATTAAGATTGATCAGTCGGAGAGAGATGTTATTAACGGAGATGACATGACAATGCCTGGGACATCGTGGAAAACTCACTAATTGCACAGTTCACCGGTTATTTGTCACATGTTTTATGTTTTTGTTAGCTAATATTTATTATCGATATACTTTCTATTCATTGCGTTTATTTATTTGACTGAAATAAATATTATTCAATAAATATATATTGCTTAACGAGTTTTACCTGGATTACCTGTGTTACCTGAGCATACCTGTATGCACTGGAAATGTATATTTTAAGTGACCATAAAATATTACCACATATAATATAATTAAATTTAACAAAAATTGAGAAACTGAATTTTTCAATGGGTTTTGTGCAAAATCTAAATATGAATTACCTATTCTCACCTGTAACCTATACAGGTGTGTTTCTAGGATTAATCTGATATTGGAAATAAATAGGTATTGATTTGAACAACAATAATCATACATGGATTATTAATCTATCTTAAAAAATAAAAAATCTACAGTATTTTAAAGGCACCCTTCTTAAAAATATTTGTTATCGTTATTTTATACAGCACTCAGTAATAATTCTATACAAATGTTATATAGCATGATAAGGGTTAAATTCATGTGCAGATTGAAAATCGCCATTTTTACATGTAAACAAACTGCACCCCTAAAATTTACAGGGCCGGTGATGGGGTTTAAAAGAATATCAGAGGCAAGTAAAGTGGCGATATCTGTAGTCAAACGTCCAAAGAATTTTTTGCAATCAAATATTTGTACTGAATTTGTGTTGAAATAAGGTTAATCAGTCCAAATCTAGCACAATTTTTGTGCGCCATCAATTTCAAATTTTTATAACCAGCCATGCAAGTTTGATGAAGTTACGACCAGTAATAATTAAAATAAAGTCATCAAAGGGCACCTACTTCAAAAACCTTAACCTCATCCAGGATCCGAAACCTATGACACAGATTCATTATTCAAGCCTGTCATTTACAAGTTCATAAGTACATGTATGTCCACATGCACCATCCATGCAAGTCTGGTGAAGATAGGACAAGTATTAACTTAGATACAGGACCTGCTCCAAAAACTTTAACCACATTTGGATGCCAACGCTGGGGGTATAGCATAAGCCCCTCCCGACTTTGTCTCGGTGAGCTAAAAAGTCAATGACAATGACAGATGCCAGACAAATTTTGATTATACTCTGTCCCAAGTTTTTGCTTCCACCACTTTTCGCTTGTTATTTCAATAATCATAAATACCTTTGTGCTCAAACTACGTTCATCCACTACATGTACTATGAAAAATGTCCAGATTATATGTTTTGAAACACCCCCTCTACCGCTTCAGGCTTCAATACACAACACAAAATAGAAAGTCTGCGGGGATTTTGCATTGCATCAGCCATGAAAAAACCCGGATGATAACGTTGAAAAATTGTGCAAGGTAGTCCGAGCGAGTTCCGAATGGTGAAAAGATGTAAACATTTCCCATTACTGTAAGATATTTGTTTTCGTTCCTGTGAACTTTTATGAGTGAAAAAAGATAATGTGTCAATGAACATTTCTTGGATATTTTCCCTTTTATCGATTTCAACTGTATTTCTTTCACAGGTATGTACTGTATTCTAATTAAAATCATCAAAAAGTGATGGAAGCAATAACTTGGGACAGACTATAGAGAAAGTCCACTTGACCCAATAACTCAGGTGGGCTAAAAATGGTTAAAACTTTCCATACTGATAATTAACACTTTTTAAAAAGTCTGAAAATGACATCAACTTCAAATAAATAGGAATTATACATCCTTCAAACTAGCATAGAGATAGATTGTAAAAATATGGTTACCTTAGCCCATTCTGGATTTAGCTGAATAGCTTTATCTGCATCTTTGATAGCCTCTAGGTATTTTTCTGCATGTGTTAGGGCTGCGGAACGGTTGCTGTACAGAACATGATTATCTTTGTCCAACTCAATTGCTGCTGTATAATGATCAATTGCTTCTTCAAACTTCTGCTGATTTAATGCCTCATTTCCTTGAATTTTGAGGGCTTCTGCCTAAAAATTTTCAGGGCCATTGGGGCGAATGTAAAGTTTTCCCCATTGTAAGTTCATTTTTGGGTAAATTCATTGAAAGTAGTACCATTTTTTCATAAAAAATAGTACTTAAACATGCATAGATTTATACAGCAATATTATAATAAAAGAGTTACAAACATATTTTGGAAAGATATTGATCACTCTTTCATTTCTATTATTTTTTCTAGAACATGCGATAAATATTTCATTTTGAACTCGGGCTCGGGTAGGGAACACGTGCGAGTTTTTTGACACCGGTCGAAAAATCTCACATACGCCCAACTCAAAACATTTCTTTGAAATTTAAGCTCTTTGGGATCTTAAAGAACGATTAGTTTTCAAGTCATTCTCGCTTATTTCGTCAGTACATACCTTCTTCTTGTTTATGTCAGCCATGACTTCTCGAAATTTCTCGGAATTACTTCCCTTCTGAGAGATAAATATATGGAAGCCCATTTGACAACATCACGAGATAAAAATCGAATATTATGACCGAGTGTCGTAAAACGAGTCAATTTCGTCATTTCGAATTCGAGATATGGACTTTAAGAATGTAATAATTAGTTAATAATAAAGTTTAAAAAGAGCAAAAAATTATAAAAGAGTTAAAATAGTCGTTGTGGTTATACGGAAAGTCCTATTATAGTTCATTTTATTTTTGTGGGTTAAAAAATCGCGATTAAACGCGTACCCTTTGCAAGTTTAACTTTCGTGTTATAATGCAAAAATTTTGGGAATAAACAAACATAAAAAAAACGTATGGCGTATCTGGCTATAAGAGCGCGTCTTTTTCATTACGTTACAGTATATGAGGTTTATCATGTTTATGCACAAGGGCATAATCTGAAAATATTGCAGGTCATATAGTGAATGAAACAAAGCTTTTTGCTTTATCTTATCAATGAACCGTAGTTTTTTGGTTTTTTTTTTTAATTTAATTTTTTTTTTTAAATGATAGTTTAAGGTCTTTCGATTGTCACGTGTGACGTCATCGGGTCCATTCCGGAATATTTTACCGTTATTGGCTTTAGAATTAGTGTAATGCGATTAATAGTTTTGCCAAAATTTCTTTGATTTTAAAGTTGTTTTAACATATTTTAACTGATGTAAAGTGAAATGACAATAATGTTTAACAACTGAGAGGTTGTTTTTTTTTTAGTTGGAATCTCGGAATTCAAGAAAAACTGATAAAACACATTCATTTGAAGTTAAGAGGATACTTTAAAAATTTTGGTTTGACAAAATATGTCGTCATAAAAAACTCTTAAATTGTGTCGTATATTCTATAATCTAAAGTTGACTGATGTGATGATTATTTCACGATCGATCGAAACTGAGCTACATTCAGTCTGATTAAAGCACCCCCCCCCCCCCTTAATTCTATCTCCTCACACTCGTTAGGGACAAGTGTAAGGAGAAGGGGGTGGTTTTAATCAGACTGCATGAGCTGCATTGCCATTTGAATTTGCACAGAATTCACAAACTGACGTCACACTACTTTATGATCCATAAATGAAAAAGAAATGCATGACTGTTCCTTCTATTCAATCAACGAACAAAAGTTAACGTATTCGATCGATTCTACTAATAATTTTGATAATTGAGAAGAGATTCAGAGAGAGAGATATGAATATACATGTACATAATTAAAATGCCTTCTTTAGTCTTCCATACGGACGGCTATATAAAGTTTCTGTTATTGTGGGGAAAAAAATGAAAACAAAAAATGGCAAGGGTTGTGTATTTTTCTATGATGCTTGCTACGTTCATACAAGCATGAACCACAAATGAAAACATTTTTGTGTAAATTATTACACTTCTATTATTTGCCTGTCAATACTTTCATTTGTGTAAAGACTATCAAAAAAAAATACATGCTCTTATTTTTAACCTAACGAGGGCTTTCTTTTCCGACTCGCGAGAATTCCTAACACATGGCTTCCTTCCTCATATTACGATGATATCGCAGACAAATAAGTTATAAACACAGTTTAGTGATCGTCTTAATATAACGCGAAAAAAATCCAGGGCTGCGTTCAAGATCGTAGCAGCTAACCTAGCCGCTAGGTTGTAGATATGTAGGTCTATTGACGGACCGCTAGATTAGCAGCTAGGTCTCTGATTTGAGGTTGGAAATATTCAACTAAAGACTAATTATATTGACATAATTTGTGAATTTCAAGTGGAAATATATATTTTAAAATTCGATCATTATAACCTATAGGATGAACAAAATATCACTAAATTAATGAATTTCATGTTTGTTACAAAGTGGTAACTAGGTGCCCATCTTGAATTTGATGCTTAGCATAAAATATTTAGGCTACGAATATCTACGTAGTGGCTAGGTTAGCTGAACCGTTCAACAGCATAGCTGCTACGTAGCCCTACGTAGCAGCTACGATCTTGAACGCAGCCCTTTAGCCTCTATCACTTAAAATCAACAACGTATTGTGCATCACGCGATTTCATTTTTTAAAAATCTAATTCTAGCATTAAACTTACAATTATTAAATTCTGGTTCAAAGTCACGATATTTTTAGTACTTCATCCAAGTATGTTTAATAGATATCGATCCCGTTATAATTAAAAGCACGGTGATTCTTTGTAAGGTAAACTTTCTGAAAAAGTATTCGAAATTTTGAACAAAAAAGAGTAGTGTTTAAAATTAACCCCCCCCCCCCCCTAAAAAAAAAAATCCCTGCTCTTGCCCCTTTTCCTTCCTCTATATCTATATGTTGCTTATAACTTTTTTGCAATTATAGAGATATCCAATAAATGATAGTGAGTGAAAGCAATAGGTTTGCAAACATGTCATAATCAGTTAATAATCATATAAAGATAATAAGAGGGATACCTTCAGGCACGTAGCATAGTTTTTGAAAGTGTGTGTGTGTGTGGGGGGGGGGGGGGGGGGGGGGGGGCAGACTCAACCAAAAAATCTTGACAAACAAAGATAACATAAAAAAGGGAAAAAAGGGAATAGGCTACTTCCAAAAATCTTAAATATCTTAATCTTTTGGGGGGAGGGGGTCATTTCAGTTCACTGTTTATTTCATTATTTCAAATGCAATTTTTTACATTTACATCGCCCCATAAAAGTGGGTGGGTGGGGGGGGGGGGACTCCATGTTAATTCATTTTTTTATAAATGATATATAATTTTAAAATTATATATTTTTATAATATTATATTTTTAATATATTAAATAATAATAAAAAAAAAAACATTGGGCAAAAGTTTTCCTGGCTCCTACAGACATTTATCATTAAAATTTTTATGATACAATTTATAAAGTAAAAAAATTATTTCGTTTGCAACAATTTTTAAATGTACAATGCTCCCAAAATCACCTAAATCATATAACAAATATTAGTATATTATAAATATATAGACTCTGATATCGGATATTAATTAAAAGTATTTATCAAATAAAAGTTGGTTAATTGAACCACAAATCAATAGAGACTTTTTTAAAGCAATAGTTTCTTGTTTAAAGTTTTTTTTCTATGATTTGTATTTTGTTTGGTCTTTGGGTGACGGTGTTTATGTTTTTCGTCGATAACATGATCCGACCGAGGGGAATAACTCAAAACACGTGTCGTGGTAACCATCTTGTGGCGTTATCACGTGGTTCAGTATTCTTCCGGTTTGACTCGCGGACTGACCCTATTTCGAAGCCTAATGTGAGTATTTATTTGAATTTAGAACTATGAGGCAAATGGAAATTATTTAAAAAGTTTTCTAACAAGTATTTTCTGTGCACATAGAAAAAGTTGTGGTCTAAGGGGACACTTCTTCATGTAAAAACCAAGCAGTTTCGCAGGCCACGCCGTCATGTTTACATTTCATTTCCCGCGAAAAAGAACGATATATTTGCTGGTATTTTATCTTGACATTAAAATCTTTAATGAAATTTAGAACAAAGATATTTTATTTTATCTTAAATATGTTTAAATAACTATTATCCTGATTTCGACCTCTTTGTACTCTGGGGAAATCTCCTAAATAAAGAACGCATATGTAAACTGAGGATGCCTCCATTTTTAAATTTCAATATAGGGTGAAAGCGTGGTCTTGATACTGGCTACGTAGTATAATAAATTTTTGCCAATGCTTATTAATCTACAATATAGTTACGCCTATATCAGGTGGTTATATTAATATCGGCATATTACAGCTCGAATGGTAAAACTAAAAAATTTAAGACCTACCTACCGTGTACATTATATAATACTTTGATGGCATATATATATATGCTTTTGATTAAAAAGCATTGCGTGTATTTTAAAAGCCAATATGATGAAATTTTAGCACGTTAAAATGTAGTTAAGAATCCGAAGTTTTGTACAAGAGCTAGTGGCGGTTATCATATGTTTATGGCGTCCATTTATACTGCGGGAGATAAAACAATTACATAATCTCACATAATGGTTACTGTCCTTCCATTGTGTTATTGCTAAGAAAACACAGGTGATAAAACAGTTATTGAAGCTATTGTTAAAAAGGCCTGAGCTATACTGATCAATTAACAAGTATAAATTATTTGAGTTCTAAGCTAGATCACCTGTTATGAAAAGATTATCTACTTATCTTCAAAGAAAGTGGGAGTATGTGTTTGTTTGCCAGAGTAATTAAGAGTAACTCTCTTAAAAGGTATATGTTAATGAAGGAAAATGCTATCTTTTGTATGGCTTAATATTCATAGCTAATCTTACATATCAGATGAAGCCATTTGCTGTGACAGGTATGAATCTTAATAATGTTCAGAAACTAATAATTTGAAAAATAAAATGTAGGAAAAGACATCAATGTTAATTGAAAACATTAATTGAACTTATGATTTAATTTTCATTTAATGTTTAGTGATTTTTTTTTTTTAAATAAAAGATAATTTTAGAATAATTTTATACCGGATATTTCATTAAAATGATGAAATCGATTATGAAGTTAAATTTTAAAAGAGTGAATTAAATGTGATGAAATTTTTAACAAATAATTTAAAATATATATATAGCTGATTACAGTCACTTTCTGTCACAGTTTGATGAAATGCCATTAATTTAAATGTATGAGAACTAGTTAATTTAAAGTATATTAAGTTTGATTTTATCTTTTAAATTCCAACTTTCATATTTACAAACATTTTCGTATGATATAATCTAAAGAATGTATCAGAAGATTAGAATCTGCAAGTTTGGTCTATATATTAATAACATAGCCATTACAAAGGGAAATTATCAAGAAAAAATATCTCTAGCAGCAACAATGAACCATTGTTTTTTTTGCCTTCTAGAGCATAAAACTATATCATTATACTAAACTGAAAATGCAAACTGATCAAGAATATTCATTAAAGAGTTTTAAAGTATATATTTGGAAAAGAGCTGATGCATACATATCTATGTATCATGATAAACAGTATAAATATATAATAATATATTTACTGATGATTTATGATTTTATAGAGAATTTGATGTACTGAATGATCACACTTAGTCGGCACATGTACTATATTTTTGAATCAAAATTCTGCATATGAATATTTTTTATGAAAAGCAAAATCAAAACAATAAAATACTTCATACATGAATTTTCTTGATTTTAGATAACTATGTTTAATTATAGGAACTAGCTCCTTCCTCATTATATTTGAAAACATCAAATAAAATGCATGTTTTTATTTTCAAAATTGTTCAAGTAAGAAACTGTTCTTTCTTCTCGCCCTCTCTCCAGCTGTTGATAAGGTTTCTATAGAAACTATATCAGATCTTACATCTGTTACAAGCTGAAATAAAAGAAATGTGTATGGTTTCCATGGCAGCTGGCATGTGATTGGTTATGACCCTGTTTTCCCTATTGATCAGGAGTCTGCCTTTGACAGTGTCAGTACAAACCAGTGTCCAACTCAACTCCTGTGGGCCTATTCTTTACACACACACACCACACATTGCCAATTATTGGCAGCTCAATATTTAGCCTCCACACACATAATACACAAGTTTGTCAGAATTCATTATTCAGAGGAGCAGGAATGCATTTCTCGATGCAGCTAATAGTAAACTGATAAACAACTCAGACATTCATTTCTTTCAGTGACAGTTTAATATCAATCTTTAACATATATACATCATGGAAAGATATCATAACATCTGCTGGAGAAATGTATCAGCTATGATTAAATCTACAAGTACATGAAATAAGGTTACTATTTAAACAGGAAGCAGTAGGGTTGTTGAGGAAATAAAGAGTAGGTTTCCAGGATGTTTTCACTCGGTGTAAAGTAACGCTGCAAGTGTGTGTTTCTCTCTGTCAGACTAGCAGTTAAGGTTTGTACAGGTTTTATCATCAATATGCAATGTATACATACATGTATGTGACATTATCAGATAGAGAGAATATATCCTCCCAGTTATTAAGGTATCTCTGTCTCTCTCCCTTTGCTGATAAGTATGTCAACCATGCAGGTGTCAGTTTAGTGAAAGAGGGGACACAGAGTCCAGGCCTGGGATTTAAAGCACTCCCTGTGTTAAATGAGGGATATTATTTTTCTCTAAAAATAGGTAAGCCTACCCTACAAAGGTGTGTTAGATTTTTTTCAGTGAGGTATTTAAAATCTCTCTCTATAAAAAGAAAAATATTATCCACCCTCTGAAGATTTTTTTTAAATTTAAGGTACTTTCCCAATAATAGAAAATTAGACACTCTCCCCACTTTATGACAGGTGTAAAAATCCAGCACTTCCCAGTTGTGTTTTTTTGACTGCCCAGAGGCATGATGTAATGGGAATAATTAGGATGTCAGAAGAAAATCGTAAAGAAATCTAGTGCCCCAGGCTAGGAAGTACACTTCCCAACAAACAATCTGTGCATAGCCAAGGCAAAAACTGCTGGCTGGGGGCTTCTAATTAGAATATTCTGAGGCATGTACGTTGCCAGGACAACTGTAATAGGTTGCTATGACAATGATGCCTGTTAAATATGAGGTCGTTGTGCATAAAAATAGTTTGTATCACTTGACTGGTTTGGGAGCATTCAGCCAATCAAATTTGCTATCTAAGTGATGAGCTATCCCAGCATACAGTTCTCTAGGTGATGAGTTGGTAACTTGGAGACAGCCATTTTTGTTGTAAAACTTTCCCAGAAAACTGGGAAAAGTTGTCAAAACTTTGTAGATCTTCATCTGAAATGAGAGGAAGTAAATAGACAAGGATTAAAAAGATCAGGTAGGCAAATCCATTAGAAACTAAGCATATATAATCTCTTATCAAACAGGGAAATATAGGACAGTGTGAAGTAAACATGTGACAGAATAACAATATGGAGGATGTGTACAGATGTGGGAGGGATTTCTGAATTCAGAGATTAGGTTGACACATTTCCTTCTTTGTTTAATTGTTATTCAGAAACTGTCATTATTATTTTCACTGAAAATGTGGGAAAATCTAGCCATGTGCTTATGTATTGATACAGGGACCTTTAAATGGTCATTTAAATCTATAAATATATACATACAAATCGGAGCACTTTGATCTGATGTATTGATTGATGAAACTACCTGAAGTGATTTAAAAATCAACAGTCATGTATACTGGATTAAGTTACAACAGATGTAGGATAAAATTACCAATACATAAAAAAATCATTGTTGTTACATAAAAGAAGAAATAAGATTCCCATGAAAATGTGTGAAAAATAATCTCAATAAACATGTCAGAATTTTATAATGATCTATGAATTGAAGTAAACCTTGTTAATTGCTAATGAGGAGAAATCAACAGTAACACATGTAAAATAGTTGGTGACACTCTTAGACTTCCCCCACTGTGAATGCCCAGGTTTCTTGTCAGTAATGGCTGACACCAGCACACTGCACAGCAGGAATCAAGAATATGTTAATTTGTCAAAAAAATCCTGAAAAGGTTTCACAGAAGAACAAATAGATTAACATTTAGATTTTTGTTTCATTAAATTTTGACAGGGAAATAGTTTTAACACTAGCAAGGGAAGCAATATAAAAGCAATTTAGTTTAGCATATTGGAATCACTTACCTGTTGGTTAGGTGGATGGCATCAGGTGAAAATGCAGGTAATCTCGTTAGCAGCATCATCAGTCAAAATCAGCCAATGAAAAGTGAGGTTACAAACTGTTTACATCCTGTCAAGGCAACCACCCATGTGATTCCCAGATGCTATCATAATCAAAAGCTTCCTTTGTCTTCAATGGATTTTTTTCAAGGTGAATAAAAGTACTTGCCATGCTTTTCAATGGATCAATTCTACGTCATAATGACAATGGAGCCTGGGTATTCACCAATTAAAGTAAGAGCACTGTGATTGAACTCGGTTATAATTCAAAAATGCATATTCAATGACAACTTCATTGGAGAGTTTCCATGGTAACTTATAAACAATTGCTCTTGTCATTTGAGTAAAATTATTGTATGCAGACAGTAGACATGATTCTCATTAATAAATGATAATCTGGGCTAAAAAAAAAATACAGAGAATGACTCAGAGAGCTCTTGAGATTAAAACAGCATTAAAAATTAATTTTATAAGAAGTATTACAATTAAATCAACAGTTTTTATAAAAAAAAAAAGGTAATAAAAAAATAAACCTTCATAAAACAAAAGGAGTATGATTTTTAAAAAAGATTTTATTCCTGTAAGATGCTTTATCAGAATTGCCTTGGAAAATTAGTTTTCTGATTATGAATAGCGTAAACCTCCTCTTAAACTTCTGATTAGGATCTCCATTTCTCCCAAGGCTTTGTACATCTGTTGTCACACTAATCACCATGGTGATTCCATTTGTGTGGTTATCTCTTGATTTTTTTTTTATCATTTCTGGGCATTCAATAGCTGGTCTTCTCACAGAGATGATTCACCAAGTATCTTTCAGGAGTTTTTATTTTGTCTTCTTTGTATTTCAGCAAAAAACTAATGCAATAGTCAAGGCAGAATGGTTCCTGGAAGTCGATTTGAAGAGAGTGATGCCTCCATGCGAGAGCGACTAGTGAACAGTTTGAGCCAGAGTTTTCCGGGGAGTGCCCTGTCCCGAGCCCTTCAGTGCATGCAGCCAGAATCAGACAGCGAGGATGATGACCTTAAGGGTGACTTCCTCAGTAGCAGCTGTTTTGCGGAACTCCGATTAGAAAAAGGACCCATCGACAGTGATGACGACCTCAAGCCCCTGTCCTGGCTACAAGACAGCAACCTGCTGAAAAACATCGCTTGTGCTGACGAAGACAGTGAGGACGATCAGAAGGAGAATGGTGACATGTTAAGTGGGAATCACATCAACCAGTCCCATCCCCCTCACGTTCCATACAACCCGCAGAAACACATCAACAGTAAGCCTCCCTACTCCTTCTCCTGCCTCATCTTCATGGCCATTGAGGACTCACCTCAGAAGAAGCTGCCAGTGAAGGACATCTACTCCTGGATCCTGAATCACTTCCCCTATTTCCAGCATGCTCCTACGGGGTGGAAGAATTCTGTACGCCATAACCTGTCTCTCAACAAATGCTTCAAGAAAGTGGACAAGGATAGAGGCCAGGTAGGATACATTTATATAGTCTATTGACAAAACTCTATTAATTAAAGTCAGAACTGCATCATCTCCCTTTAAATCGCTTCTGTGTACAGAATTGTGTTAAAGTCAGAACTGCATTATCTCCCTTTAAATCTGCTTTTGTGGAAAGTCAGAACTGTTTTATCTTTGGGCCAGTGATTTTTCTATGGCCAATTAAGGCCCAAATTTTGGCCCTTTCCCCTTGCAAATACAATGTAACAGATTTTTTCCCAATTTAACATGTACCTTTTTCACTTAAAGTTTTTGTTCAAAACCCTCCTCAAACAAAACAGATTTTTTTTTTATTTTAAAGAGTAAAAGAGAAGATTGCTGTTATTCAAAATAATAGAGTATGCAAAATATGGAATTAGAACATTACTTTATAGTTTATTTCTTTATAAAGTTATACTAGTTTTTCCCCAATTGACAGAACCTTTGATGATTTTTCCCATTTAGAAAGCCACAGAACCCCTTTTTAAAAACAGAGAAAAATCACTGACTCCCTTTAAATCTGCTTTAACTTGAAGTTTAAGCATATATAAAACTTTCATGAGTACATGTTAAACTTGTTGAAATTTGGAAATTTGATTTCAATTTCATAATTGTTGTTTATTAGCAACCATGTTTGATTACAATAAGGAAATGAAATTCAGTTATCGTGCAAAAACATACAATGGAATTCTTTTTAAATCATTGAAAATGAATTGTTCTCTGTTGATTAAAATCATTAATGAAATAATCAATATATTAATTTCTATTATTTCAACATATGGTTATATGAGTAATGCCTATTGCAGGATCAAAGAATTAAGTCTGAACTTAGTATGGCAATCAGTCCATTGTTATGTAATCAATGCAATTATTGGAAGATTTCGGTGCAGATGTGGCGTGCCATCAATAAATAATATCTCTTTATGGTGTATGATCAATGATCAAAATACTATGATTTTCACAAGCACATCATGTTTTCAAAGTAATAAACAGGTCTCAATGAAGGTAAACAAGTAAATAAAGTTCTAATTAAGCCTGGACAGTTGGAACGGCCCTGAGGTGACCTATGCATTAGACCAAAGTACATTACTCCACTAATAAACACCAACAGGTGAGACCGTGTGAAGTTTAGAAGCGACCCGTGTTTTGTTGGTATTTAGCACTTGATAAGTACATCTTGAGAGTGGGATTTCTGTAATCTATCAAATAGTTATGCACATCTGAGAGACAAGGTATCCAGGAGATAACAAGGGTCCACTCTGATGAAGGGGGGTAGGTTGGATGTTGTATCCCAGGCACACTTCAAAGGTCAAGATATTCTCCATCAGCATACCTTCTTATCAATACCTACTATAATGATGACAAGACCAAGATTAAACAAGTTCTAAGCCATTTGAAACATGTTGAAAATACCAGATATGTAACAAAGGAAAACGATGGTCTAAGTTCATGTTTCTGTCTATAGTTGAACTTCGTGTTTCTGTCGCTAATTTGGGGAAACTTGTATAGCTGGCCACCTCTTGATAGTGGTTCTTATATGCTCAGTGGAGTGTTAGGCCTATCTTTACAAGCCGCCATCTGCTCTGGGTTTACAAGTGAACATGTGACACTGTTCTCAGGTTACAGTTTCTAAATGCCCTCAGAGTGGAACAGTTTTGTACTTCTGTATCTAATTATAACACTGCTGCTGCTTCAAATTCCTATCAACCTTAAAATAAAATCAACCAGATTCTTAAAATCCCAACCTCTTGCTAATGTTAATAGGTGGCCAAAGACAAAATGTTAATAAAATGCTACATGTCCATTCTTTCCTCATTGACAAAGTGACATTTAGGCTTCTGAAGTAGGATATTTATTGCATATGGCAGATGTGTCAACTTTTACATCTTTACTCATCACTTAATAAAAACTGCGCCATTCATGTTGGAGAGAGAGATTGACCTTTTAATTCACTTTTAGCCAATACATCATATTAACAAGATAATTAGCAGTAAGCATGATTGATTGTCCTAGATAATAAGATAGTTTGTTATAATTACAGTCCATTGGAAAGGGATCCTTGTGGTGTATTGACCCGGACTATCGACCCAACCTACTACAGGCTCTGAGGAAGACACCCTACCACCCCTACCACCAACTACAGATGCTGGCCAACCCTCAGCCCCAGCCCCAGTACACCTACATTCACGAGTAAGTATATATCAAGCATTACCCTATTGTCCCCCATCAATACCATACATTACACTGCTCTTGTATTGTAACATTAAACCCCAATATTTAAGGAATTGTTCAACTCCACCTTAAAGTCTTTTCATATTGATTATGGATGGAGCAGGAAGCCAAATGCTCTTACATTCATGGCTCAGACAATAGATCTTGACAGTAATATTTGTTTTTATGTAATATTTAAGATAACTAGGGTGTTAGTAGTATCTCTATCCGTATTTGTCATGGGTTGTTTTTGTACATTTTATAGAGTATTTAGAGGGCTGGTTGGTTTTTTAGACTATTTTAATCTTCTGAGAAGAAGAGCACTGTATAAAAATTTAGCAAATATTCAAAGTCTGAACCTAAAATATTTGGAGTTTTTCTTTACTTAATGATTATTTATAACTAAACAAATCATATTTGAACATATAAGGAAGATCTGATGATTAATTTGTTGACCATGCACCCAGCCTCCTTAAGAGACCCACATTAATAAGGAAATAGTATTAATATCTCATTTATAGCAGATAGTTTATAGTACAAACAATGATCAATATTGAAGACTAATAATTTGAAGAACATCCAAATAAAAATTCCTCAGTATTTAGATACATGTATTACTGGTATGTTACATACAATCATGCATCTTAAAGCCAGTGTCTTTTTTCAAGTCGGCTGTTGTTATCAGTGATTATAAATCACCCAAATTATGACCATTAACTATCAGTAGAGTGCTTCTTATATCCTCCTTTACTAATTCTGTTACGGATGCAATGTCCACCTGTTTATGGAGGTTTTGAACAAATCAATAGAGATAATGACCTGCCCTTGGTCATTTTCAATGGCTGTTTGATTTTTTGTCTGTGTGTTTTGTGATTATCTATAGTGTACTTATCTATAAATGGTAGAAAAGCAAGGAAGAAATTGTGATTTTAACTATTCTGTTCAACATAAAACAAACCCCATGTGGGTGTTAGGCTTGGGTAATAATTGATATTTGTTATGTTTTTAGCATGTCTGTAGTCATGGTAAGGTGTTAGCGGTGTGAGTGTGAGAATGGTTTGGCCTGTCATATAGCTTCTTGTAACTTACCTCATCAGGTGATTTTGTCACCTTTTCATAACTAAACATCGCACCTGCTGTGCTTTTGTTTGTCTTTTCTTAATCTTACCATTTGATTTGGGGTGATACTTCCTACCCAGTGAAGTACAAGTTCTGTTTGCATGTGATTGCTGTTGAACAAACTGACATGAGCACTCAAATCACAAATTCATATTATAAGCACTTTATAAAAAAAAAATCTGCCGAAGAGTTAATTATTGCCATGGAGACTGGAAGCTTGAACACCACCGGCATTGATTGTTTTTAGAGGGTTGGTGCTGATGTAGCAAGCAGATTAAATAAAATAGCACAAGAGATAATTGTATCATCTGTTTTATAACCCTTTAAAAATCGTTATTTCAGTGGCAAGCAGATAACAGGGCCATTGCCCCTCTCTCCAAGGATCGGGCCAAACACAGTGTCACCTCGTAAGTCTGTACTGCTCTCTACTATGTAGTGTACAAGATCAAGATAGGAAAGTCAGCAATTGACTATGATAATTAACCAAGACACTGAATATTCTCTCTTGATAAAGATTCACTGATGCATGTAATTTATTCACCATACATCTGGCGATTTGAGGAATTAAATCTAGTGTAAAAATAGTGCAAGAAAAGGTGTTTGATTAACTTTGTGTTAAAGTATTTCTTTAAACATGTTAAAGTCTTTATCTAAAGAATTTTGAAAAAGATAATTGATCAAGTGTTAATTTTTTTCTTTTTTCTTTTTAGATTTGTTTCCTTTCTTGAGTAAAAGATTGGCTCAGTCCAATAACAATGATATAGGTGAGTGTAAAATGAAATTCAGTAGAGATAAAGATCCATCTTCTATGCACACAGTCCCAAATGGTAAAGTAGCTTTCAACTGTCAAGAAGGCAGCAGGGGTGTCACATTACTCTTGAATATCAATCAATTTTTGTAGCCATCCCACTTGTATGTGTTAGCCAAACAAGATATCTATGAAAAGATTTCCATGACAACCAACAAACATTCATTACACAGATGCTACCATCACAAGGATTTGTTTTACATCAAGGTCTCTTGAGTGTTTCTTTGTCTGAAATTTGAGATGTACAATACAGCATTTGTGTGCATATCGCCTGATGCAGATCTGATTACAGGGATAGGGCAATGACAGCAAAATTCATTATCATAGAGAGATGTGGTTAAGATTTGAAGAAAAATATTTTTTTTTCAAAAATGAAAATTGCTTTGTTAATTTTTAAGCCAATGAATATATTGGAGATTTTTTAAAGAAACTGTTTCTTCAATAGCAAATTTAAAATTAATGTGTACATACATTGGAAAACTGAGAGGAGAATGTTTTGAGATTTGTTTTTTAAGTTTGCCTTCAATCATATTTTTTTTTCTGAATGAAAATTGACAGATTGATCCGTACAGATATTTTATTACTGCTGCCAATAAAAGTCCAATAACTCATTAACATCAACTATCAATTAATTTGTGGCCGTGTAAATATGTTTTGTGGGCACATTTTACGATGCTTGATAGATTTGCTGAATATATAACTCAGTGTTGCTAATTTTCTGTAATAACAATACCATGCATAATTTATGAAATAACAGAATGAAATATCATCTCTGTGTAAATACCAGTATTACATGTAATTAGAGTCTGTGGTATTTTATTTCCAGACTCTGACATTCAAGATGTTGCACAGACATTGGTTTCACTGAAAGGGCTCAGTACAAAAGGTAAGTGTACTATTTGTCTGTGTATCTTTACTCAGTTAATTATCTAATGCATTTTTCTTTCAACCAGATGGAGCACATTCAAATCCTAGAAATGAATTTACTGCTCAGAGCGAAGTTTATGGATTTGTTTTGGCCAAAGGCAATTCAGTTGCCTTAATTTTCTAAATTTGGTTCTAGTTACAATTCAGTCTTTCCCAGTAGTGGCTGTCCCCCTTCTCAGATCAATTGGGGACTAGATTCCCATATTCTGCCTTATTGATCCAACACTTCTGTTAACTGTCTAGGATCCTCAAATTGAATTTTTTGTTCATCTTTCTTTTGATATTGCCTTTATTGATTTGGAGGAATTAGCAAATGGGGACAAACTGAGTTGTTGAGCAAACCACTTGCTGGCTATATTAAAAAAAAGGCTAAGAACTAAATTGAAGTAGAGAGTATGTTATAAGTTGCAAATGATTTCAACAAAGTGCACTTTGGATGTCAATATTGATGACAAATTGATGTTCTGTTTTAAGGGATATGCAATTCTTAATTCATGTTGCTACTCTGAAAGCCTTATTAGGATAAAAATAATAGGGAAGCTCAGACTTATGGAAGAAAGCAGTACATGTATTAAATAGGCATTCAGCGTAGTTAAAGTTTGAAAACACCTATATTTTCTTATTTCTTTTTAATTATTACAGATAATAACAACTCCATGCTCCAGAGAATACGCATGAAAAGGAAACAGAGGTAGGCATATAATTTACTTTGTCAGTCCCTGAATAGTATTAAGGTAGTTGATTGATTAAATGGAAAAAAGAATACATGGAATAAGGTGCAATGAATTGATTTTTTTTTTAAACTTAAAGGTTATAAATTATTTCAAATGAGTATCTTACATTTTTGCAATAAAGACAACAATAAAGAATTCTCTTGGTAGAGGAGGCAGTAATTGAAGCAATATTTGTTCATATTTCAGGCAACTTGGATCAGGGTCATTGAAGCGTCGTCACTTAGAAGACGTAGTTTTCACCACCAACCCCAGTGAGGATCACACATATAGTGCCACATCTCACAAAGATCCAGGATCTCCCGACTCGTCAGTGGACGAAGGATTCGAGTATGGGGATGAAGACGAGTACGACATGGAAGAGGAATTCTCTGACGATGATGTGAGTTACGATGAGTGGGACAGTGAAATGGACGAGGTGGACGGTGATGTCAGACAGAATCACAGAAACGCCAAACACCGCAGAATGACTGTAAAACTGCCCACCAGGAAAGCTGTTTCCAAAGAAGATGAAGAGGAGCAGAAGAAGATCGAAGAGGGAGCCGATGCTCTGTTGAATTTGGCAGGAATTCGTACCACACGCTCCTCAAACAGTGTTAATGACTCTGGTGCTTCTTCTGGAGGTTCTACCCCCAGGAAAAGGAGAACTCCCACTGCCAAACGTGGTCACATCAAATGATGCATAGACAGCTAGTAGACATCTTGCCATTCTGAGATTTGCATTGAGGACCAGGGACACATTTTTTGTTACACTATTCCAGAAGTCTTCCATATGTGTGACTGTTCTTGTATTTTGGCAGAAATCATATCTCACCCACTTGTTAGCTCGATCATTTGTTTAATTTTTTTCCCTGTTATCAGTAATTTGGTGCTTCTTACATTTGTTATGTAAACAATTTTAGTGTTTTACACTGCCAAGTCTGCGTTCCTTTGTATTTAAAAAGAAAAGAAAAAAATGTCCACAGTTGGTTTTTACAAAAAAAAGAATTTGGCAAAGGAAATGTTAAATGTTCAAAAATTTGGCAAAGGAAGTGTTCAATGTTCAAAATTTCATTGTTGAACAATGAGGAGGCTTTTTTTGGTAATGTCAGCAGTTTAGGTTTGTTATGATTTTTTTTTCTGTATTCAATTGTGCCATTGATTAGTGTAGTATTCATATATCTACCAAAGATTCCAGCTGCTCATCAATTTTTTTTTTTTTTTACATATATGGGTGCAATCAAATTCCACAGGTGTTCTAGAAAATTTAAACATTTTCTATCATGACAACAATAAGTGATCATTAAAACATCATCTACTAAGTTTCCTCTTCAAAAAAAAAAAAGAGCAAACCTACCCATAAAATTAACAGAAATGCAATATTTCATTTTTTCACATCTTCCTCCAATGAACATGACATCACAAATAGGACTCAAGAGGTACCTGTGTTGATATTAAAAGTTTTAAACACTTTTTACATCATGTTATGAAGACATAATTGGCAATCAAAGTATAAAGAACAAGTGAGGTAAGGGGCTCGGAGCTGTCCTCTCTGGTCTCCTGAACATTTCTCGAGGTATAGCTACAGGCTTGTACAGTTGTTGACTTGTTATACATGTGTATATATTTTGTTCTGTAATACTCTCTTGTTAGTGCTTTACAATTGTTAGAAGACAGACATTTGTTAAGGGGCCACTTTTTAAATATAGGGCCTTTCCTAATTGTATTGTTGAGTAGAATTTATGTTTCAAGAAATTTTGATGAGAAAAAAGGAGCAACTTTGTGACTAAAAATCAAAACTGTTTCCAAACCTGATTGAAGAATTTTCATTGTGGAAATTGCATTTAAAATCGATTTATCAAATCAGGAATCATGAATCTAGTGAATTTTTTGGTAAAATGATTTTTTTTGGCAGCCAAATAATGAAGGAAGTGATTTATTTTCTTGTTACCAGATATTTTGGTCATTTTAAAAAGGGGGAAGGGGAAATTTAACAGAGATTTATTTCTATAAGACAATTATGTCTATTAAAAATATATTGTGTATGATCTTGATTCAATCCTATGTGATAGGTCTTGTTGTATTTTGGCACTCATATATAATTAATTATACCTTTTTATTAAGGTTGATCATTTTATTCTTGTTATCAGCATTTGCACTTGTCTTTTACATGTTCATCAAACATCATTCATTAACTTACTGTTGAGAGGGTTTCTTTTTTGTATTCCATTATGCTCAAATCTTCCATTGTTTATGTATAAAGAATGGCAGGTACAATGTACATCTGCTGAAGGTGTTCAGAAGGTTTGCTAGTCATCATTTTATTTGGGTTTCTTTTTAAGTTGTCAAAAATTGTCTGGTTTTTTTTTATTGGACAGTTACTGTTCATTTTAACATGTCAAAGTTTTTGTTTTTATTAAGTTTAAAAACTTAACAAAACATTTAAAAAATCATGAAACTTGAAGAAAACAAAAATCTGTTCTGAATATCTATCACAGAGGAGTTTAAGTTTTTGTAGATTTTAAGTTACACAGGTACGGGTTTGATTTAAGTATAAACTTTCATACTTAGAACACATATGAAAATGTAGCATCACAATATCTAGAGCAAGCTGCTGTCAGTAGTGGTTTCTTGTGTTCATTAGTGGAGGTGCTGGAGTGTAGTATAAAGTAAGGGTGAAGCCAAAGTTTTTCACTATGAATAGGTCAACTGCTGCCTATGCAAACCTGTACTGAAGAACATTAGTGCAATAGACATTACACAGTTATTCAGAAAATCATGTATCAAATGTAAATTGTGCTAACCTTGCTGGCTCATTTGATCTGGTCAAATGCCAAATTGATGTATTCAGATTTGCAAGAAAGTCATATTATCAGAAAATGTTATGATTGAGGTAAAATTCTTTTTAAAGATCAGCCTTCAATTTTGAAATTATTTTATATTTTCTGTTTTGACAGCAAATTACCATTTAAGTGAGTCAAAGGTTTCCATAAATAGAATTTACATGTACTTCAAAAAACTATGTGTTCAGTAAAAACAATATTTGAGAATTGCAATTTTTTTTTCTTTTTTGTTTAATGCTTTTTGTTTCATTATATTTAAGATGCAATTGTATACTTGACTCATTAATCAAATGTATGAGGTATTGGCGAGAACTTTTTTGTTATTCCTATGTTCAATGATAAACTTAGCAATTGCCTGATTTGGTGTTCAGATAAAGGTTACTGTATGTGCAATGGAAATCAGGCTATTTTGCTGGACAATGCAGTTTTGTTTATTATTGTACACATGTAAAGTTTCTTAATAAAGAGAAAAACTTAAAAGTTCAAACTATTTTCCCTTCTTTTTGTGATCAGCTTCAGTTCACAGTTGTGTCCGTATGAGGCATCTGGCAAACTTCACTATTTGCACACACATTATGCTTCGCACTTCTTTCTTAACTATGCAGATCTTTGATTAATAGTTTTATAACTAAGGAACATTATTTTGAAACATTTGTCTTGAGATTTAAAAATTTGTAGTTACATAATGTTTCAAATCACGTTTTTCTTTACATGCCTATACTTAACATAAAGTTAATTCATTCCTTATTATTTCAGAAAGGAACAAAAAAGTCATCTTCGCTAGCCAAGGGTTTTCGGTCCACTTCGCTTCGAAAACCCTTGGCTAGTGAAGATGCAAAACAGTACTAGTGCAACCTATTTAATGCATGTTGTACTTTGGTATTTACATAAAAACAGTTCAATTGATAACATATGCCGATCATTCCTCTAAAGGGAAAACTTTATTGTACCTGCAATAAAACAGGATAAAAATATTCACTTAAAAACTTTTAACACCCAGATTCTAGATTTATTTACATCCCATTTATCAAAAGTTGGTAAGAATATTTTAAAAATATGAAGAATTCAAGTGATCATTAGATCATCAGGAGGTCAAACAGATGTTATAAAATAACAATATTATACCTGGACCATTGGAAAAGTATTTTTAAAGCAGACTGTGTATTACATAGTTGAGCTTAGTCTCAAGGGATATTCTTTGATAGGAACTAATCATGGATGTTACAAAAGCTATTGTGTATCAAGACTTACGGCAGCGATGAACAGATACAAGCCCACAAGCTGAATGAGCCTAATAAAGTGATGTACTATTTTACCGAGAGCAATATCCTGTTCAATGGTACATGATGACAGCACAAAGAAGACCATAATAACCCGCACATTGACTACATCTATTGATTAAGCTGCACTTATACTTCATAATGCTGGTTCCATGACCAATCAAACACATTCCACAGAGTAACTTGAGATGGGATGAACACATACTATGATACATGTAATGACAACATTCAGTGTGCCAGCTAGCTATTAAAAGCAGCCTATGTATACTATGTATACATTGGTCCAGGGTGCTATCATTGACTTCATTTGGTAACCTGTTTAACTTATATCTGCATGACCAAACTATAGTTCTACTGTCTGCTCCTTATATGTGATATAGTCACAAGGAAGAAAAATCATAATTAGACATAGAACTCATTTCTGAGAAAGCAGGCAGAGATTCACTTCAACTATTTTTTTATTTTAATCTATAATTCTGTTATTGATGTTGATGAAAATCAGATTAGAGAAAATACAATTTCACAAAAATAGTACCTGTAGTTTTCATTAGCACTGCACTAGTGCAGGTAAAAAAAGTTTGACATTTTGAGAATGCAATGTCATACATACATTTCCATGATGTGTTGGTCACACCTTGTTGCAATTTTAGGACAACATTTTTCTAGTTATCAATATGCCCTGAACTTGAACTTGCCCAAATGACAGTGAGTCAAGGTCATGAAATATTTTTAGGTCATAGACAATCTTTGTGCCGATTACTTATATTATAAAATATGGCAAGGATAGAAGTTATATATTTTTAGCAGTGACCTTTCACTTGCCCATATGACATTGGATCAAGATCATGACACACTCAAGTCACAAGCAATCACTGAGTGAAGAAGTATATCCCAGTGTTTCACTATTAGAATGTTATGATTATTTTTTCTACACGTGACCTTCTTCTTGCCTAAATGTCATTGGGTCAAGGTCATAACACACTCATCACACATAGGTTGTAAGAAATTTTTCACTGAGCGAAGAAGTATCTCCCAGTGTTTCACTGTTATGGTTATTTTTTTCTACACGTGATCTTCTCCTAGCCAAAATGTCATTGCGTCAGTCATAACACACTCATCACTCATAGGTTGCAAGAAATATTGGTGTAAAGTATGAACTTCAAATTTTTCTCTCTTAGAAAGGTGTGTTATGACTTATGAAGAATGTGTGTAATCTTAAAGCACCTGTAATATGGCACAATAAAACCAAGGATCAAAAGTAAATAATTTATTGCTAAGTATCAATACATGTCTAATTGCCAGCTCTCTGTCATGAACATGCCACTAGTATTAGGTCAGGTGACGAAAGTTGTAAAACCGGAACCAATACAACTGGGATCTTTGACCTTGACCAAGAAATGTTAAGGTCATGGTTGATAGCTGAAAAATAATTAAAAAGAACTGTAAATACAGGTATTGAATTCCACACAACAATACTGACTATCATCCAATATTTTGTACCATGGATCTAGGTTTATCTTGACAAGTTTAGCTTCATTACACTTAAAGGACAATGGCCTCTAATGTGAACTCCTACTGGTTGTATCACAATCACCAGAAGTAGTTAATATTAGATGAGGGTTCTGTCTCTTCAAATTACACACTAGTCACATCAAACAAAACGAGAGGATCAGCAATATAGATGCAGACTTTTTTTCACATTACACCACTAATATTAGAGTATAGACAATTCAGATACATACACAGTTATTGATTAAAAATAAATGTAATCCACATTTTCTAGAGAACAATGATAACAATATGTGACCTTCACATCTAGAGTACAGGTCTGCTAAACATAAAATACCGGTTATAATTTATAAGTAGGCATATGATTAGAACTCTTACTTTGATGCAAATCATTGGTATTGAGTTGACCAGGAGAGAAGAAGATCCTCAGAAGTAATCTTGATGTGATGGTGTTGGGCAGTGATTCGGAGGCCTGGCACAGGAGCTTAGCCAAACATGCACACACTTCCTTTGTTAATGAATCTCCCACTGATTCTATGCTACCTGGAAATGTACACAAAAATATATTAAAGCTGATGCTAGAAATCCTGGGCTGTGTTTTCAAAAAGAACTTTTCACAGAGCAATCATTATCATAAATCTAATGAAATAATCCCCTACAAGTGGAATTCATATTAAAGCATTGATTTCCAAACTACATTTTTTTAAATTTCTTTACAAAAGTCCAACAGTAAAGAGCCATTATTTGGATTATGTAATTTAGTCATACTGTGGTTTCATTAATATTTGTGGGCATCAATTTTATGGATTAAGTAAAAATCAGTTAAAATTAAAGGATAAGTAAAGTGGTTAATGATCCTATGAATACAATGTTATAATATATTGCACTTCAATAAACATCTTATTTCGTAGATCAACTCAACTATGAAATCCAAGAAACTGGTTTTCAACAAATACAAGTACATTGTATTAATAAAACCACGGTAAATTACCTTTTTAAAAAGATGTCCTGGTCTGAATTACTTCTATTTTCATTTAAATGGAGCAAATTATTAAATCATGATTACCCAAAGAAAATGACACTGAGGGTTTTATATATATTTTTTTGTTCTTCTCGTTTTTTGGGGTTTTTTTAATAAAGAAGCTACTGTATTCATCTAATGCATGGATATATTATGCATTTAATACACAAATTACTCACCAACAATTGATATTGCACAAGAAATTACTTTTTCATCTGTATGGAGAAATCTAAGAGAACACCTGAACAAGCCCATTTGAGCACTATGATTCCACTCTTTAACTAAAAAAATTAAAAGTGCAAAATGAATTACAGTACATGTATATCGTATTCATAGTTTTAATTATATGGTTCACTTGCTGTATAAGGTTTTTTAAGCACATGTTACAAAGAATATCAAATATGGTACATGTACTACACTGGTTGGGTTTCACATGAAAATTCTTATTACTTTGGGAGTTGTTTAATTAATTTTCTTCATGTAGTTGTTTGAAGAAGTGAGGTAAAACCAACTGTTATTTATTGAAAGCGTAATAAGTAACCAAATCATACCAGATATGATAAAATGAAGCTATTATCTAAAATGTACTGTATTTTGATTAACAGTAAGGCTTATTAGACATAAATTCAAAAAAACTTTCAAAATACGAACACAACAGGAGCAATGACACACATTTCAGATACCGGTATAATGGCTTGCATAGAGAACTAGTTGACCACTGTTAGATAAGTAATTTATGTATTCCCAAAAGAGGGGGGGGGGGGGGGTGCAAAATTACAATTACTTCATGTGTACATATATTAGTAATTCATCCAATACTAGTGCATATACAGTCATAACTCACCATTAATATCACAGAGATCGTTCCTAGCCATGACCTGCCATTCTATCAGAGCAGCTTTAGGTAATTTTGGAACAACTACATATACAGTTACAGGGGGCGGCCTACTTATTATCTCCACTCCAAACTCCTCCTCTGTCTATACAACAGAAAAAACCCAGCACATTATCAAAAGTCGAAGTCATGAATGATAGGCATGTTCCAAGCCTCAAGCAACCAGTGATGATCTACTACCATGAAGAATTTTCTTTTCATTTTATATCAATGTAGATTCCTTATTTAACATGCATAATTATGCGTAGGTCTGCCATTTTGTATCAAATCATGACAATATTAAATCAAGAAAGCCAAGCTTTTGTATACTGATAGTTTACAACTGTCGTAAAAGTTTTTATATACAACCAGGGATACTCCTCACAATTTAATGCAAATAGTTATTCCTCGTTTAATTAGGAATTTATTGTAAATCATTGGAATACCGGTAATACAATCCATCTTAAAATCATAATTTAACAATTTCAATTTTCATAAACCCGGCAGGTCTACATGCTTCCAATTCACCCTAAGTAAACACATTCACTAACTGCCTCTTAAAAAGAATTCAAGTTTTCATTTGCTTTTATGTCATATGTCCTGTTACCTCTTTTAGTGCTCTAGATGCTTCAAATTCCCTTTGAGCTGTCTGTACATAACTGATGTTAGTCACATAACAAACAACTGTAGTAAGTTTATCCATCCCACAATGCATTGCCTTTAATATCCTCTGAACATGACGAAGGGATAGTCGAGCTTGTGGAACTATTCCTCCCCTAATGATGGCAAGGTTTGCAGGACACATGGCTATCTGTCCAGCTATATACAACTTCTTTCTGACCTGTTAACAATCAAAACCACCAAATTCAGAAATAGAAACATCCTCCAACTTTTCCAGATTTCAAGATCTTTTTTTTATATTGTTACTTTGGCACATTCGTGTTCACTGCATCATTCAGTATCTGCCTTACTGAATACACTAACTGACTGTGTTATTAAGGCCATCAAAAATTAATTCCTTGGTTCTCAGACCCGCACGAATCTGCCTATTTTTTCATTAAATGAATAAAATAAAATTTCGATAGTGCGCTTGCTTATTCCGGAAAAAAAAATTTCGGATTTAGGACCGCATTTTAGATACTCAAGTCAGTAAAATGTTTGACTTAACAAAGAACATAATTGCAAACATCGCGATGATTCAGATTTAATTACAACAATTGCAAATGGCTGCCGAATCTACTTATGAGACGCTGTGTTTAAGTTATGATCGCGACAGCAATGATTTTAGTTTTGGTAGATGAAGAAGAACGTTGTTTAACCTCAAATGCATATAAAAGGAGAGTTCATGCAACTTATACTATACTAAATATCCCATTATGCTTAAACACATGGCTTTCTCAAGCCTCATAGTTGTGGTGTCTCTTGATCGCGACAGCAATGATTTTAGTTTTGGTATATGAAGAAGAATGTTGTTTAACCTCAAATGCATATAAAAGGAGAGTTCATGCAACTTATACTATACTAAATATCCCATTATGCTTAAACACATGGCTTTCTCAAGCCTCATAGTTGTGGTGTTTCTTGAAGAACATGATGACTATTTATTTCATTTAGTTTGAGCTAATAAATCTGATACATTCATTGCAAGGTAACTATTTATTTGCTTTAAAACATTGCTTTTTCTGGATTTGAATAAGATCTGCACATTGTTAAAATAAAAAGAAAAATACTGCATCCTCTTTTTATGAAATAAAAAGAAAAAAATATTACCGCCCGACCGCATCTGTTTTTGAAAATGTTGGCCTGAGAACCAAGAGATTAATTTTTTATGGCCTAACTAAACTAATTCACTAACTTGAACACTGACTGAATTGTCTCCCTTACCTCAACAAACTTTCTGAATTACTGACTGAATCACCTCCCTTTACAGAACAAACTTTTACCTGCTTGAACAGGCTAACTACATCTTTGATTGAATTATTTTCTCTACCTATATGTTTACTGAATTATCTCCTTTAATTTAACTCTCCAACTACTGGTAATACTGACAAAATCAACTAATATTGACAGAATCATTTCCTTACTTGAACACACTGGCTGTAAGGGCCAATATTTGCAGGGGCCCAGTGGGAGAGGCCCTGGACATGCATTGTTTGTCTGTCAGTGAGAGACTTGTTGCAGTAGCAGTCAATCTGAAGAGCAACATTTGGTGGCAAGGCAGCTTCTACACATATTCTGTTGAACAGAGATGATTTATAATTTAATAATGAAATGATATTCACAATCTTATCAAACAATGAGCTTTTTAAAATATGAAGTCAACATTTTCTATAAGATCGGGCAGTTTTAATTGATAATAGATTAGTTAAGCAATTAAAAAAAGTGTTTTGATTCTCTGGTCTTTTAAGAAATGAAGACTTCATTGACAAAGAATTGATCACACACCTTGCAGGAGGGTTGATCCCAAAGTAAGTCCTGTAGACAGCATTAACTGCAGCAAATATGGACATATCTTGTACATAGAGACACACCATAGCCACACAACTCATGTCACAATGACCAGCTGGTAGGTTTTCCAAGGACTCTACAAAGAAAAACAAAAAATATTGCATGTATATCTTTCTCCCCCCCCCCCCCCCCCCCCCCCCCCCCCCCCCCCCTCTCCCCCCGGGCCCTTTCAATATAGACAAATTGTTTAATATTCCTTAAATCGGATTATTTTGGTATAAAAAAAAGTTCTGGCAAATCATAAAAATGTTAATTTGAAATGTCAAGCTTCCGCTGTATATATACCGGTAGATTATAGAAGCAAAACTGCACACTCCTAATTCAAGGTGAGAGCTGATAAAGAGGTGTATGAACGCAAACCTTTGAGTTTGTTCACAGTTTGGGTGGTGATTTCTTCCAAGTTGCCAGATTCTGTACAAAATCCATAGAGTCCAGTTATCCACACATGATCTCCATCATTCAATACTGAACACCAGTTCTCTTCATCTACAGTGCAAAAATGTATGATACCAAATCTTAATTATTACTAATAAAAAGCTACAATTTACAGGCATCCAATAGTGCTTTCCCCTTGGGTGAGAGGATTTTAGATTTTACCTGTTAGGGGGATGGGGTCACTCTCTCTGACACTGGCTGGCTCTGGATCTTCAGTGATCCTATCCTCCAGCTGGAGGGAGGAGTGAAGCTGGGAGCTTTGTAACATTGGAAGATTCTTTATTCTGTCTAGCATACTGGTGTTTTGATCATCCACCTGTCAGAGAAACAGTGTTCAAATTCAAGTACATGTACAACTACCGGTAATTCTACACATTTCACTGCAAGGCTACAAGGCGTCATAAAAATCTCTCAGTTTTGATTTTATATACATTTGATGCCTACCTTCTTATCTTCTAAATGAGCTCTTTTGATGTTCAGATAGGCCACTGGGGCAAAGGCATCATCAGAGTGGATGATAGACTCGACTTCTTCTCTGGAAGAGAGACATGAAGAACTATATGATAGCAAAATGGAGTATGTATATGTATTATCTAAAAGACAGTGGTGTGAGGGTTGGAGAGACAGATACCGAAAATGTTTCTTAAATTATTATTTATATTAAATTTAAAAAAATAAGCCTCCAAAGACATTGATGAAAGGATTTCAGATGTACATTTATCAGCTACTAGTAATTCTATATACAGTATATAGTTCCATGTATATGATCATTGATTGTCGTTTCATCTTTTTTTTAAATACATGTTCTTCTCTAGTTCCAGTGACTATGACATTGTTTGAGACCTCAGTAAGCTGGGCTCCTAACTGTGTGATTTAATTAATCATGGAAGTGCTTTATTACCACAAAAAACAGCTTTGATTGCTACCTAATTTAGCTAGGACTTTTTATTTACATGTACAGTAAAACATGGTATATGCTTACAGCATAGTGCCAGGAACAAATGGTTTTGATTTGATATAAGTTTAATTTGTTAAAGGCAATGAATTTTTCATATGTTTTAAGATCTGAGGAATCATTCTGACTTCTTTGCAAACAAGCATTTGATATAAGTGTGTTGGCTGTAACCATGTTTTACTGCATGTGCTCCTCTGTTACTTACAACACAATCCGCTTCCTGAAGAGTGGACAGTCCAGAGTAAAGGTCTCATACTCCCCGCCCTCTCCACACACATTCAGCTGGTACTTGTCTTTCTATTTACAATAAAACAGAATCACTGAAATAAACATGGGATTTAATTCACCAGGAAAAGATCTTACATTGTAAACCATTAACTCTTAAAGAATTTAGTTGCCTTCAAATGACTGCATATTGGCAATTCTTAAGCTTTAAGTTGTGATACATTTATACTAGGTATTATGCATATACCAGGTAGACAAACAAGATGATATATGTAAAATGAAAAAAAAAAACCACTGCATGAAAATTTGTTTGTGTAACTTACCATTTTCTGTAAATAAGGGTGCATTTCAGACAAAGTTCTTCCTAGGTGTTTAGGTTCTAAACCTGCATGGATAGTTATAAAAGATTTAATTGTCAGGAAAAAAAATAAGATTGGTAATAAAGGTCATAAAAAAAATTAATTTACATTCCCTAAAAACAAATTTCACTAGATCATCATTATTAATGCAACCACAGTACATGTATATGCAAAGGATATTTACCTACAAGTATCTAAAGTATACACTGTACATGTATAACTGCATCATTTACATTGATATTATTCTTACCAAGGGAGGCAACTTTGATTAGAACTGCTGTCAGCTGTGAGTCAATCATTTCCTTGAGTAGTTCCTCTTGGTCTCTCCTCCACAGGTAGGCCAGGGAGGTAAGTCCAAGTCTCTGACACCTGTGTACAGAGGAAACCAGATATAAATGAGATAAGCATGGAACAGGTTCATTATATGCTAGATACAACATATTTTTTTCAATCATACATGTACAAGAAACTTAAAAATCTAGGTGACATAGATTTAATTTTAAAAATTCAGAAAATACATAAATAAGATTTTTCTCTCACACATGTTCTACCCTCACTCGTTGATAATCTGACAAAATAGCTCCCACAGATACTGCATCAACATCACACTCCTCCTGTAAATTAGATAATACCTGGTATTTACATGGTGCTCTTTAATATGGTAACCATCAGGTCATTTTGTAGTTTTACTCAGTACATTAGTCTTAGCCAACTCCTAGATATCATTTTACAAATAATCATGCACCTTCACTTTTTTAAGCAGCTGGAATAAATCTTCAACTTCATCATTTTCTGTGATAGTGTAGTCTTTGTCTATTGACTTTGAGGAACCTTGGATAGTATGTCTGTATAGGGGGAGACCCATTGCTTCTGCATACAAGTCAATACCATGGTGTCCAACTGTTTGAAACATGTAGCTATCAAGTTCGTCTAGAAAACAGACAATAAATATATGTATAAACAAAATATAGCAATATTCAATGTAGCAATTAGCAGCTTCAAATAAAGATTATCAACCAAATATGTACATAGTTACATATCTGTATGCGTCTTTTTTCTACCAAACTATATTTGATACTGATACATGAACATGAACTTTTTAATATTATAATACCAGATATGTATTTATAGACAGACATTTAAAGAATTATATACATATATATACCTCTTGACCAGGACATGCATAAATCAATACCATAGCTAGTACATGTATGTATTATGGATCATTGAGGATAAAAGGAAAGTTGGGCAATAACATTTGACAATATCTATATACTTGCAACTGTTTACAAAGAGAGAATACTTCTCTGTCTTGTATGTCATGTTTGTGTAAAGGGATTAGAGAAATAATGATGGACCAGACCAGGATTTGAACCCAGGTTCCCTGAATCTCTAGTCAGCTGCTCTACAAAGTGAGCTATCTGGCACTGGTATTTGAACTAGTCTGACCGTCACATTTCTCCCTCCTTAAATATTCTTCGCCCTCGAAGATCACCCAAGACTCTTCCCTTGGCAGGAGATAACCTGTCAGTTCCAGTGGTTGATCAGGCACCAAATGTAACAGGATGGGCCAAATAATGATGGAACAGACCAGTATTTGAACCCAGACCCCCTTAATCTCTTGTCAGGTGCATTACCAACTGAGCTATCTGCATGCGCCTGTATTCAAACTGGTCTGACTGTCATATATGACATACCTTTCTTTTCTGGTCTTAGATTAGCAAGGGCAATTATTTGGTGTCCCTCGATAACACACTGCATCATGTTATAGCAGCTGTCTTTCCCACCACTAAATATAAATATATAAAATCATATTGATTCAGTGACAGCCATAATTAAACTGTTGCAATAATTTAATTTACACTATACTGTCAATTTGACACTTAAATTTAAAATATTGGCAGTTTTCCACATTAACATATATCTCACATATACGTGCACTATATATCTTTGATTTCATTATTCAATTAAAATATGCATTCTTACAAACGTACTATTTTCTCGTTTACTGATAAAGTGTTCATAGAAGATATAGTAGATTAGTAAATGTCAGGCCCAAATTAAAGGCATTTGTGTATTTTTTCTATAGATTTGTAGAGATATCAACATACCTAACAAGAGCTACAACCCTCATCTTTCTTGACAAACCCTAGTTCAGTGTTTTAAACATTGAATCACATTGTTTGTTTACAAACTGTGTCACACGTGTTTTCAGAACCGGAAGAAAAATTCGACACATGCGTGTATGACACACGTAGTCAATTTTCTGAATCATTCAAACGCTTCATTACACGAGTAGAAATAAAAGCGAAACAAAGTATATAAAATACAAAGTTTTGTTTTTTTACGGGCTCCCAAAATTTCAGAAATTGTCAGAACTCCATTTTATGTAAGTATCATTATGATTACAGTTCTTTTTAATTTACACTTTAGGCATCTTTCCCTGAACAGGGTATCCCTGTCAGAACAGTATCTCGGATGGAAAACTTTTTTAGCAATGCCAATTGAAATTTGTTTCAGAGTTATTTTTAAACATTTATTTAGCCTTATTATTGTTTTCTATCAGAATGCAAGATGTCATGGTTGTCAGGATTGACAGGGAAAGCTGAAGATTTCCTAAATAAATTAGACCAGTCGGCAGCCCAGGCTCTCCACAAGGCTGAAGAGGAAGCTCGTCTGAACTCCTCACTTCCCATCTCATCTGATATTCACTCCCCTCAATCCTCCCAATCAACTCGACAGTTAGCCCAGATAGGTTCACAGAGTGTTCCTGCAAAGTCGTCAAGGACCAGTGGTGATTTTTCTTCTTATGGTGTCAGTACCCCAGTAAAACCTACCAAACTACAAACTTCTGGACCATCTAGGACTGCCAAACCCAAACCTACCGAGGCTCCAGTAAAGCAAACCACCCCTGAAACAACTGCTAGTCAGGATGTTCCAGCAAAGAAAAAAATAGACACTGACGCTGCCTTGTTTGACTTTTTGAATAGTCCAGAACCAGTAGAAGTGAAAAAGACAGAACCACCGGAGACCAAAAAGAAAACTACCCCTGCCAGCAGTGCAAGACATTCCAGACAATCCAGTACTTCCTCCATTGTGTCAAACAAGGGAGGAAAGGTCATACAGGAAATTGACACCCCTGTCTCAACCAGTGGATCATCCATAGTTCACATAGAATCTCTACCATCAGGCTCAGGTAAACTCTAAATTTAATGTACTCATATCTAAGCATATAAAACAGGTTACCATCATTAGTGAAAATTCAATCTAGTCTGTCACAATGGTTTTATTTCTATGCCTAAATACAGGAGTTATTTTGTTTGATGACATTTTGTTTAGATATCGGAGATGTGAGCCAAATAGAGTTGGATTTTGATTATATGGAAACATACCCAATAGTTTCATGTACTTTGTATTATGACATATTTTCAGATCACGGAGATGTGAGCCCTACAGAGCTTGATGGCACCACTGATGTGGCAGCCCTAGAGGATGCCATGCTGGAACAGAGTCCCAGTAACAGTGTACACAGTAACCAGGAGACAGAGCCCCACAGTGAGCTTCAACAGAAAGTATCATCACTAGAGCTAGAGAATAAACTCCTGAAAAATGAAGTGGCATCCCTCAACCAGGAAATGGCAACTGTTCTTCAGAGGTCCAAAGACGCACAAAATGGTAAATGGATTAATCTAAAATTTCAAAAAGTGCATTATTGTTCATACTCAGAGTATTATTTGAATTTGGAATTATTTTGATTCTTGGAATTTAGGGCTTTTAAGAAAATTGCCCTTAGTTAGACTAACTTTGACAAATAACATGAATTTTTATTGTTTGATATGTTAGTTTTAACGAACTTAGTCAACTAACATGAATTTTCATTATGAATAAGTCTTACTAAGGGCAATTTTCTTAAAAGTCCTGAATTCCAAGAATCAAAATAATTCCGAATTCAAACAATACTCTGGTATCGCAACATAGATCATGCTGCAAATTATCTATCCTTCATCGCGAATATGATCTGTTGATATTGCATGCCATTGGATTTAAACCCAAAATACTTTCAAATTGGATATTTTTTCAAATAACAGTATATATTTTTGCATAATTGTAATGTGTTATTCATTATATTTTAAAAAAATAAAATAACATCTGTACCTGGAATTTTACTTAAATAGGAAAAAAAGATGGAATAAAATGATTCACTTATGATTGTTTTCTTAAAATTTGCTTTGTTCAATCACACTTTTACATGTATTGTATCCAAATGATTTTATTTGAAATCAGAGGTGGAACTGATGAGGAAAAAGCAAGAGGGTAATCAGAGGACCCAGTCCCAGTCAGACCAGATGGTGAGGGAGTTACAGTCCCGTGAGTCCGACCTGATGGAGGCTCTCCAGGCGAAGGACTCCCAGCTTGGAGTGCTCCGAATACGTCTGGAGGAGGCGGATAAACAGATGGAATCTAAACAACAGAGCATTGCTAGTCTGGAGGACGAGAGAAGCAGGTCAGTAAGGAATTAAAAAGATTTATGTACAGAACTTGACTGGGAGCAATTTATAGAGCATTTACAAACTTTTGGCTGTACACAAAAATCTTATGAAGATGAATTTCAGAGTTTGTAGATTTATTAGACATGTATGTGCCGAACACAATTTTTTTTGTATAATTTCAAAGACTTTTTTCATTATGAAATAAAGGAGAGCAGCATAAGCTTCATATACTGTACTTATACTGTATACTGCAGGGCTCGACATTAACGCTTGTCCAGTACCAGTGAAAATAAAATTTGGACAAGTCAATATTGCTGGGCACTTGGCTGATTGGACAAGTGCTTTTTTTACTTAAAGAAGTCTTCAAACCATTAAAAAAGTGATCAATGAAAAGTTTATCAGTAGTTCCGGAAGGAAAGCGTAAAAAATAAACTTTGATCCCGATATCAATCGCTGCCGCTTAGTAGAGTCACATGTGATCGGGATTGGTGTCCACTTATTGCGTAGTACTTTTGATTTGTAAAGAAGCATGGATCTTACAAAATTTGGATTTCCTGTATCTGAGTCCAAGAGAGTGACAGTGAATAAATAATTAACTTTCAGATTATTTGTTCTACTGTACAAAAATCACTTACAGGACAGTAAGTCCAAATAAAATTCTCTTTTTGTGTTTGCTTTATTAGTCTTAATCACAAAAACACTGTTTCAATCAAGCAAGTATTTTAATAGACTTTGATAATACTATACTGTGGATTTTAAATGAAAAATACAGGGTGTCCCAGAATATCTGATACCATTTGAAATTCATATAAGTTAAATAATGTTTGGCCAAAATTTTGTAAATTGTAACTCAAATTGAAAGTAAAATAGTTAATTTTTTTTACTGGTAATCATAACACTATTGATAAATAATCTGACAAGTAAAGATGAAATTCGGACAAGTTAATATCATGATCATTTGTCCGAATGGACAAGTAGGATAAAAAGTTAATGTAGAGCCCTGATATTGGTAGTGTGTTGTTTTGTGAAGAAAAAAAATTGTTTCTGCACTTTTGAATACATGCAAAATGAATTTGATAAGCATGCTTATAGAATTTCTTTGCTTTGACCATATGACCTTCTCTGGTTCTCAGAATACTGAGGGACCACAGCGATTCGAGTGGTATACATGGTCAAGCTTTGGATTCCCTGCAAGCCAAACTGTCAGAGGTGGAGGCAACTCTACGCAGAGAGCAGGATTCTCTCAAACAAGTGCAAGTATGTAACTCAATGATCCAGACATTATAGAATATTGAAGTTTCCTTTGAAATGATGAAGTAGTTGAATAAGGGTTTAAATTTGTTGTTATCCTACTTTGTAGCAAGAAGCAACAGTTCGACAGAGTCGTTTGGAAGAGGAACAGAGAAGTTTAGCTGATGCCTTGACTGCAGCTGAAAGGAGGGTCAATGAGGAAAAAAGTGGGTCTTAATTTCTAAGGGAATATTGATGTGTTCATGCTTTTTATGTTTTAAGCAGTTAATATACTTTTAAAAACTACATGTATGTCAATTATTGAATTATCGTGAGAAATAACAGATATATATATGTAGGAATTTTTTAATGCTGATTATTAATTTGTTCTGTTTACAGGTAAAGCGAATGATTTGACCAATCAGCTCAAGGCAGCCAAACAAAATGCTGAGAGTGCCAAGCAGGAATTGGCTGACTATAAAGAGAAAGCAGCAAGGATCTTACAGGTAATTCTCCCATATTCATTTATTTTAGGATAGTACATGTTTTTACCTTGTTACTAATTGCGCTGATAAAAAGTAATCCTTTTATCAGTGTAATTTAATTAAAAAATCATTTTATTGACTATAAAGTTTTAAGAAGATTTCGAAACATTCAGACTTTGAAGATTTCCTTGAAATAGCTTCTGAGCATGTGTTACATTTTGAAATCAGTCAAAAGAGCGGTTGATAGCCAGCCTAAGGGAGGGGTCTGGGGCCTCCGGGGAGTCAGTGGGTGTGTCCAATCTGGAGTACGATTCGGTGAAACAGGAGCGAGACATGTTCCGGGAGGAGTTACAGCAGTACAAGATGACTGTTGAGAACATGAGGATGGAACTGCTGGTAAAGTATTTACTGGTTGCTAATTAACAAAGAGGCTATCATAAACATTATATTTTTTGATGACATATAGTAAATCCAGAACTCATAAGTTTTAAAGAAATCAACTTTCCAAAGTATTTAATATTCATGCATGTATAACAAAGTGAAAGTACCTTAAATGTGACGGCTTTTACAAAGTTAAAAAGCAGCTTCTGTGTTCAAGAGAAAGAGGGGTCTCATTATCGGAATATTTTATTCTCATAAGGATATGGAGACCCATCTACAACAGGAGAGTGATACATCTAATGAACAGATCCGCTCCCTAGAGGAAAATGTCTGCAGTGAAAAACAGAGAAGGGAAGATGCAGAACAGGAACTGTTGAAACAAAAACAGGTATTATTTAAAGTGATTTGGATTAAAATTGAAAATCATGATTTTTAAACTATTGAATGCTGATCATGTTTGAGCTGACATTTTCTTCTCTTGGTAAAGATATATTTTCAGATTTTAGCATATGGTGATGTTATTTTCTGAAATTATCTTTCATGTTCATTTTTGATAATAGGAGCTTCAATACAACATAGAGGAGCTAAGGAAAACTAAGATGTCCTATCAGACTTGTATCAAAGACAGGGAAACTGAGATTGAGAAACTTAGAAATCAGGTACATATTTCTACTGCTATTGTTTTTATTTGGCACACAATAACCTGCATTTTGTTAGATTTTGACATTGACATGTTTTTATGTTGAAAAATTCTGAATGCATTTGTGTTCTATAATCAGATCATGACCAAGTCGATGAGTTCATGCACGGAAGGCGAGTTAGAGGCTCGAGTTAAAACTCTCACAGAGAGTCTCATCCAGAAGCAGACAACTCTGGAAACATTGAGCACTCAGAAGAACTCATTGGCATTACAGCTAGAGAGACTGGAGGTGAGAGACTAGTTATGAACTGGAACTGATTGTCTCTACATGTACATATATATATACATGTACATGTACATATATATATACATGTGTGTGTGTGTATATATATGTACTATATGTACTACATGTTGATGTATACGTAATCTGTGTTTATGAGAACAAAGTAGATAAAACTATTTTTATTACCCCCGCAAACAAAGTTTGGTGGGGGTATATAGGAATTACCTTGTCCAAATGTCTGTCCGTCCGTGTGTCCGTCTGTCTGTGCAATTTGTCCGGTCCATATCTTTCTTATGGAGAAACATTGGAAGTTCCTACTTAACACAAAGATTACTTATGACCAGAGGGTGTGTCATGATTTTGACCCAAGGTCATTTGAGCAAGTTCAAGGTCACTGGAAGGAAAAGTGCAAAATTCGTGTCCAGTCTATATCTTTCTCATGGAGAAACATTGGAAGTTCCTACTTCACATAAAGATTGCTTATGACCTGAGGGTGTGTCATGAATTTGACCCAGGTTCAGTTGTGCAAGTTCAAGGTCATTGTTAAAAAAAATGCATAATTCCTGTCTAAGCCATATCTTGTAATGGAAAATGATTAGAAGCTAAATTTTGACACAAAGATTGCTTGTGACCGGTAAACATGTCCTGATTGTGAGCTTTGGTCATTTTTGCAAGTTCAAGGTCACTATTAGAAATGATGTGTCCATTACTTTCTAATAGAGAAATACTGGTACTTGAGTTATTATATTTTCTTAGCAGGGGGTCATTTGTGATCCTGCTCACAGTACCTCTAGGTAAATTTTTAATAAAGATATTAATAATCAAATCATTTTATAAATGTATCAAGTTAATGACAAATTCTGCTTGTTAAGGCAGTAATGCAGTTTTCAGATGTGCTCCTTTCTTGTAGCTGTGATAAATTCTATTGTCTGATATGTCAACTTCTTTTAGCTGTGATAGATTCTATTGTCTGATATGTCAACACTCTAAGGACTGTTCCATTCTCCAGCCTAAGCTTCAAACATCAATTTTGTTGTTGTTGAATCTCAATAGATTGATCTGAAATCTTATCATGAGACAAGTTTCATTCTTGGTACAGTAGCATTCCCTGGTAAAACATAGACATGACTTTGTACCTTTAGACACAGAAAATAACATAATTATAATGATTTATTTTACAGCAACAGTATAAAGATGTTCAGTCGTCCTCACTGCGCACAAACACCACAGTGGTCAATGTACACGATGAGGAGGAAGGTCAGTGTCTTCTCATTATCTCCAATGTTATGGTAGTATAATGTGAATGTGAACAACCTTGACCAAGCTATCATATGATTATGGTGTACTCAATTTTGTATTTTTTACTATATTAGAATGTTAGCAACAAAATGATAATAAGAACCTATTAAATGGAAATGAAGAACCTGAGCAATTTCCTTCTTTTTTCTGCATACTAATGAATAGGACTGTGTTTTGTATCAGGAGACAAGGTTTAACAGGACCCCCGTTCCATGTACTTGTAGATACAATTATTTACATTTAATACTCTTGAATGTGCATGTTCTTCTGGCCATTACAGTGCGACAGAGGTACCCTGGCTTTATGAGGGAGACTCCAACGGATCATGAAGTCACCAAGAAAATGAAGAGGGCCGCCAATGTCATAGACAAATTCAGGTAAGAAACGAGAGATGTGGATATTCTTGTAACCATTTTTAAACAATTTTAATTTTTCATTTTTGAAGCAGATTTAAATATTCCTTACAATTGCTTTTATTGTACCCATACTTATATAACATTTTGATTTCCTATTTACCTGTTTATTCTACAGCATAAGACTAGGAGTGTTTCTAAGGAGATATCCTATTGCTAGAGTCTTTATCCTCATGTACATGGTAAGATTCCCATCCTATTGAACATTAAATATTTACTTTAAACCAGCTAATTATTCATGATAATGAAATTTTTGTCTAATTTCCTTAATTTCATTTTTTCCAGGTATTGCTTCACCTATGGGTGATGGTAGTTTTACTGACATATCAACCAGAAGTGCATGGATCCGAAAATCATGTCCAGCCTTTGCCCCCATAATAACCAGAGACAACTACCACTGGTTCATTTTATCAGCTGTGATATTGCTTCTTTATGCTGTCAAATGCTAGGAGACACTGTAATCAGATACTTTTAAAACTGTGTGTTTTACCACCAGCCAGTTTCCTTTATAATGTAATATATTAATGTGGTTCACCTTTGATGAAATGATATACTAAAAAAAAGGTTTTCAATGTTATGTTTTTGAGAGAGAAAGAGAGAGAGAGAGAGAGAGATGATATATATATATAATATTCAATTTAAACCTTGTCAATTTTTCCATGTCACATCAGTCAGATGCAGTTAATACATGTATTTACAACTTTTAACAATGTTTCCTACATGCTAACATTTCCCTTCTGCAATTTTCTGAATATTCCTCAAGTTTATCATTGCTGTACATTCTCTTGTAATCCACTACCGATATCCACGTAAACAAACAATTACATGAATACAGAAAACTGTCTGTATCTTGGTTGTTATCCATCATAGTGAAAATCATTTCAGACAGGGTCATCAATTTTTATGCATAACATCACAATTACCATATTTCTTTATTTGTTGGTCACTTTGTGGTTTATATGATCATGTAAATGCTCATGCTTGCATACATATACATTAAATCATATTTTACACTGTTTATTTGTAATATTTACATGAAGGTATAATGGCAAGTACAAAAAGTACATGTGAGGATCATTAATTTAACAAGGTATGCGGCACCATTATCATACAACAGATTCTTTGAAGAAGTCACCATTTTAATTAAGATTATCATTAGTTGCATTTTGTTTTGCAAACTTTTCATGTTGTGTCCAGAATATTACTTTAAAAGGAGAACATTTCTTCATATTGTTTTTCTAAATTTTAATCAAATATTGATTGGCTGGAACAGGTCACTTTATTTTATGTAGATTGTGTCTACACCCATAACATGATCCACATCTACTTTTTTTTCTAAATTTATTAGAAATTGTTTTTAAGTTTTGTGCTTAATGTCAAATATAGAGTTATTGCATTTTACAAGAACCATGTACATGTAACAATTTCATTAAGGGTGTAACATTTTTAGAATGCATTTTAAAAGCATTTCTTAAGGAAAAGTTCACTACATTACTACATGTACTTACATAATAATTTATTTGTACATAGGAGATCTCTTAAAATGCACCAAGATCTGACCTTATCAATATAATGACACACTGATAATACATGTAATGTACTCATAAACCATTTGAAGACTTGTGTTGTGCAGTGTCTGGACAAGGAATAAAGTGTATTTTGTTGACTGAGGAATTTGTTATTTATATGGTATTTCATTATTAAAGTATATGACAGGTTAATGTTGTTTTCTTTTTATTGAAGTGTGCATTAGAAAAACTCTTATAAATTAACTAAGTATACATTTATGTGTCTAGTAAGTTTTATAACTTCTTTTGTTTACAAGGTAAAAGAATTTTCACTTTTTTCTTGCATGTACGTTATTGTCTAAAGCCAAAGAAGCATAAATGAGATCAAATGATCACACTGGGTATGCATTCCCTTGGTCCATATTACAAAAGTAGAAAGGGAGGGGGCTGGTATCATCAGCTTGGAATCCCTCATGTTTTTTCTCGTCTGGGTTGAAATCTAGATTTCTATAGGTTTTAGCTTTCAATTAGAGTGAGATACAGTGGATAAACAGTATTGACTTTTCACAGTTTATTCAGCTTACATATCTAATGCAAACAAATTCAAGAAGAATCTTGCCATATATATAACATATATACATGTATTTAAAAACAACTTAAGTGTATTTTATAACATTACAATGGGTGTATCTTTTTAAGATTACTTTTACAACTGCTATTCCTTATCAATATAACTAACTCAATAACTATTCTATGAGACATAGGCTAAATTTTGTATGTTTAATTTTCAGATGAAGTTTAGACCTGCTAATAATGTCGTTTTGTCATAAATGTAGCGGCTTCAGACACACTGATCACATAGTTATCATTTTAAAGATGCTAAAGTAATTAACAGTTTTCCTACATACAGTATTTAATGGATAAACACAGGTACATGTTTGAATTGAAATCACCAGTTACATGTAAAACTACTATCACTGAAGCACAATAACTTACTGTAATTCAAAGAGAACACCAACATTTACTATGACAGCTTAAAATCATGTTAGAAATATTTACACTGTAAATTTTCCAATTTTTCACTAGTGCAATTACACAAAATGCATTTTTTTTTTTTATCAAATCTTTCATTTTCTGTTAATGAATTTGCCATAATACACACACTTTTTCTGTCAAATTAGCACAATTTACTGAGCTGTAGAGGTACAGGGAATGTTGCATATCTTTGTAACAGTGGGTTTTGTGCATTCATCTAAACACCTGATGATTAACAACCTCAAAACTGAATCCAAAAAAAAATTGCTAACATAGATTGACATTAAATAAGCTCTGTGTGATGTAGAAAAAAAAAAAATTTGACAGTTCTAATATCAAAAATGTCACAATCATAAAACAAGATATTGAGTCAAAAGTTCCCTGGGGGAGGGTCTGTGGGAGCTGTGGAATCATCTGAGATCCTCCCCACTGATGTTCTTCTTCACTCTCAGCAGCATCGTCGTTGTCCACTGATCCAGACGAGATATACTGTCGTAATCCTTGACCGTGTCCGTGAATTTGTCGATATCCTCCTCATTTATTGCACTGATAAGACTCTGAAAGTAGAAATACATTGTATGAAAATTGTTTATCATGGTTTCTTTTTTCACCCAGTTAATGTGCATGTAAAAAATATGAGAGAGAGAGAGACAGAGAGAGAGAAAGAGAGGAGAGAGAGAGTATATGAATGTGATCAAATCAATGGCAAATTAATTTCCCCTTTTTTCCTTTGATCAATTTCACACTTCTAATGTATCCTGTATTGATTTCCTTGTTAATGTTTATCCCGTTCATCATCTCATACTTCCTACACATTGTTATGTATGATTAAACTAATTCCTTCTAAAGAAACTGCAGTACTATACTGACTGTAGAATTAAAGCTTCATTAGACAGATACTGTTTACCTTGAGAAGTTTGCTCTCTCTGGCATCTCCAAACTGCGGGAACATTTCTTCATACTTCTGAATGGCCTGTTCGGCGTTCAGTGTATCTACACACAACTGACAGAGGGCTGCTTTGAAAAAGTAGTCCTTTGCACTATATTTAAGCAGCTGATTATCCATACATGACATGCCCACCTAAAAATGACAATGCCATAATTCAAATATATCCTTACTCCTTATCAAATAAGGCAATTTTCTAGCAGCACATCTTATAAAACCATTACTACATGCACTACATGCAAATATTCCATGAATGTGATTAATGGGAAGATTATCTATTGAATATTCCCCAAAGGAAACTTAATAGAATCTCACCTCTTCATAAATAGAAATTGCTTTCTCGTATTGCTCAAGTTGTGCAGCATACTGGGCAACTTTAACCAGACATTTGTTGGCAGAGCTGTCAAATAGAAGATACATAAGATTTGATATTTGTGACAAATTTTATAGGGGTACATGAGGTATGTAATCTTTGCATGACAGACTTTCCTTCCTCACCTGTTAGACTCTTCTCCTTTGTAATAATCAGCAGCATGCTCATAGCTGGTAATAGCCTAAAGAAAAGAAAAGGAAACAGGTTAAAAATTAAGAAAAAAATAAATTTCAAAGAATTTATCTTTAAAAAATGGCATGTAAATATGAACAAATTATACCTTTTCTATGTCCACCATATCAGTTTCATAAATTTCAGCTATGGACACATGATGCTTGGCTGCTATTGTAAACCTTCCCTATTTAAAATCATGATATAATGATCACAAATGCACATGATTTTATACATGCATGCATTCTTTTGTAAATACTTGATTCTTTAGTATAAACATACCATATCAGTATAGATTTCAACAGCTTTCAATAAACAGTTGATGGCCTCTATTGAAAAGAAGAAAAAGTGTGAAATTTATATCAACACAACTTTAAGTAAGTCACGAATGTCAATCAACAATAAGAAAATCTAAGTATTAAATAATTGATATTTTCTTAGTACAGAATGCAACTACTGAATTCATATTTCCTTTCAGTTCATCATGAAATAGACAAAAAATGTTATATGATAAAAATTGTTTATTTTCGACCCCTTTAGATGTATATCTTATGTGCTTCCTACCATTTGGGTCAGCCTTTTTATAGCAGGTTCCTGCATTGACATACTCCGTAGCTGCCTGGTGTTTGCTTCCCAGCTGAACCTGAAGTGCGGCAGCCCGACAAAATGCATCACCGGCAGCTAAATAGATCAAATTAAACATATAATTGTTGTTTATTCAATGCTTCTGTATCATCACATTGCTTTATTACTTTAACATATATGGCTACATTATATGGTTGTACACATGGAAAAAATTCTTATTCGTCCCTCTGTCTAAATCTTGTACAGAATAAAAAACAGGAAATTATAAATGCTATTCATTACACTGACTTGAAACATAATTTATCTAAAAATGACCCCTTCTTTTATTGATCTTTTATCGTGAGGAGTATTTTTGAAAAGAGGGAGTGTCATGAAATTAAAGATTTTTTTCTGACGTAGAATGTTTGGAAATCTCTATACGTTTACATCCTTTTTAAAATTGTCAACAAGGCTCACCTGCCCACTTTTTAGCCATCTTAAACATGTTGGCTGCCCTAACGAAAATATCGGCGGCATCTTCTACTTTGGTAGAACTCCTAGAAACACAAAACACAAGTTTTTACCGTCATAATAGTAATAGTAATTGTTATCAATAAAACAAACGTTTTGGACGAAGTCCATATGAGACCAAGAGTAGGTGTGTTGTAATTTTTTACCCAAACAGTGAACTGAAAAATCCTTTGGAAGAGGACAGCTTCTTTTCCGCCTCAAGCATTAACTCCCGTCCCTTCGCTTCGTTATCAGCCATTGTGATGTGATTAAAAATGTCATAAAATAGTGAATAATGCGTATATTTTTACATTTGTGTCACACCACTATTTACTATCGACATCATCATCATAATCTGAATCAGAAGAAAGCTTATGGAAATAGTTCAAATATATGCACCCAAGATGCGTAGAAAGTACACTGATGGCGAGAGTAAGTTATAAAACCAAAAGATAACTGACGGTTATAAATTTCCGGATTAATTGTTTAATTTTGGTTATTTGGAATGCTTGAAATTATTATGTTAAATGGTAGAACGTAGAACAGATTAAGATACTTCCTACATATCCATGTACATGTATATAATGATGTGTCATGGGACAATAGTTTTTTCACGGGGATTTTTGTTTAAAGATAAGTAATCGTATATAAAACCTTGAATCCGTGGCTTAAATTTTTATGTTTATACATAATCGAAACCCTTTATGTCACTTCATCATATGAGATGCAATAGTGGAGTCGGTATCTTGATTAGATTGACTGTTACTTGAACTGGTCTAAATACTTCGAAAGGAATTTCTTTTGGTTGTATAAAGAAAAACACAGACAAGTGTTTTAACATCAAATTATTTACATTCCTGTTTGGATTCTGTGTTATCAGGCACGTAGCATCGATTTTTAAAAAAAAGAGTGGGGCAGCCTCATCCAAATATTGACAAGCAAAAAAAAAAAAAAGAGATAGAGAGAGAGAGATAGAGAGATGAAGAGAAGGGAATTCTCTGAATAACGAAAATCCTAATCCGTGGGGAAGGGGGGGGGGGGGGCAACGCCAACTCCAGATATTGCTTTTTTTGTATGTTAATTTAAGAAAAAATGTCTGCTGCGAAAAAATGTTACGTGCTTGGTTACATAATTAATCACAATTTTAAACTGACAAAGAACATACAGTAGGTTCTATTGTTGTTCTTTTAAGATTATAAGATTATATAATATTGAATTTATTTATGGGTTACAAATCGATGTTATGTTAAATATACATTGTTTTGAACGACTTTTAGAAAGAATCATCAGATTTGTTGATATCTATTAGTTCAATATCGTATTCGTTTTAGAATAGGCATTTACACGCCTTATTCCTCCATCTTCTTTAATTTTTTAAACGAACCTTAAAAGTAACATTTGCATATTTTTAGTATACGATGAAATTAAAGAATTACATGTAGATTGCTTTGGTTTATAATTCAACTGTCTTCTACATTTTTGTACACAAATAAAAAAAAATTCCCAAAGTGGACCATTAATTTAAACATTGTTTAACCATATTATAAATTAAATGAATAGGATTGGGGAGAAGGTATAGGTATTCTATATACAAGCGGAATCCCAAAATAGTACTATCTCTTAACAGGCTTGTATAGGAAGTTTAATTCCGCAAGAAGTTCGACTCTCTTGAACACTATCTCCTTATCAGTCCACATGACGCATTCTCAGGGCCACTAAGAACGACCATGTCCCCATCTTGCAAGCTGGGGACGACGTATAGATGTAAATATTTACCGTGTAACAAAATATGAGAAGGCGGGAAGATGTGAGGAACCTCGTACTGTTTTTTGTGTCGGTGGGGGTAGGGGTGGGGGTGGGGGGTGTTAGTTTTACTTACGATAGGGTGACGTCGCAATATTTATGTGCGTCACAATGTATGACTTTCTCCTCCGACAGCCCGGTAAGTATAGTTTCTAATTCATAGAAAAGTAAACATTAAAATTAAACATTTTTTATTTGAAATAAAATTTATCTTATTTTGAATTTCAGTGTTGAATTACGAGTATAAAGCTATTTGACGGATATCTTGTTCTTGTTCTCAGTGCTTAATTAATCACGTGGTTCCCTTTTGTTACTGGTGTTGTTGTTGTTATTGTTGTAAATGATGATGATGATGATGATGATGATATTTACTTAGGTATATTCCATGGGCTTTCTTACTAAAACTAATAGTTCCTATTGTCATCAGTGTGAGTTGTGATGAAGCAGACAATTTACAACAAAGACAAGACAATTCACGTTGATGATGTTTTTCCCATCATTTCAGAGCATTTATTCTCAATACTCTTCATTCTGTGCACAACCAAATCTTAGGTTTTCCTACGGGTGTCAGGTAGGTTGAACGTTAAATGCCTTGTGTTTTATCCATAGATACTCATGTCATTTTTACTGAAGGTTTTCCAAACGAATTGAAATACAATTTTCCCCCCACAGAGAGATGGATGCGCCGGCTCTTGCGACTCTTTGATTCTTATAACTCACAGTAAGTTTGCCATCTCCCGCGAATGTACAATATCACGTGTATTTTCATTTGTTGTATGTATATTGACATATGTATATATGAGTGTTATATTTAAGAAATATACATATTAAGCATATATATAAAGATACATGTAAGTATACACATATGTTTATGTCTGTCTCATACAACTCTTTCCCTCTTGTATACGTGTTTATTGTGCATATTGTTTATTTACATGATTGTATAATCATCTTGTTGCTCCTTGAGGGCCCATTACTGGTCAATAAATTGATTTAATTTGATTTTCAAGATTGATTTATAAACTTGGGGTGCCTATAACAAACATTATTCGCAATCATAATCCGTAGATGTTAACCGATCTGCCAGCATTCCACGACTGAGTGCCCGTTACGTCACAGGAACTGACATACTGCTCACGTGGTCATCACCTCCCACTCCCTACTATACCCGATACCTGCTACAGATCAGAACCTACCAAACGTGGACAACCATCACAGAGGTATACTAGACCATTGGATACATGGTTATTGTCTAAATAGAGCAGAACTCAATTCTTATTCCTTTTACTTAAGTATTCAAACAAAATCGAAGTATTTTAAACAATTTTGCACAAAAAGGCTACTTTAAAAAAATCGCTGATATTCTATGTATCGTAATATTTGAGTAAATAGAAAATACAGAAACATACAGTCTCAGCACCTAATCTCTCATTATGTATCAGATACCGACCACGAGCTACACTTACCACAATCCTAACCCTTGCAACACGGTGTTCTTTAGGATCACAGCGGTCAACCAGTACGGAATGAAAGGGTTCTCCGCTCCTTACTCAGTCTCCGGTGAGCTTTGTTATTAATAATTTTTTTGAATCTCCTGATGGAATTCAAAATTTTAAAAAGAGACTATCACTATGTGGTAAACAAAGTAGCCATCGGATCTTCTTGAACTTTTAAATACGAATTTTAAAGCTATAAAATATTATCTAGTGAAGAAAATTTTCATATATTTTAGACTTAAAATGTGTACATTTTCCTATATCTTTATACAAAGCTCTTCTTCCAAAGGACATCAATATAGTCTAAAAATGGCCATGACCACCAATCCCTCTGATAGAACAATAATTGTTTGCTAAGAACCGCACACATTAGTGACATTACAAATAATAAACCGATCATTTATTTAATAAAACTGCATTACTATTGTAATCAGATGTAAATGATTGACAGCTCCATCACCTCCCTCTGCTCCTATAAACGGTCATTTAATGAAGGACGCCATGTACTATAGCCCCAAGTCGAAAGAGTTCGCCGGTATTCTTGAAGTGGAGGGAATCCAAGGTAAATCAGTTTAATAAAAAACATATTTAATATAATACATATGATATACACCTGTACTATTTAAGATAAGTTTACAAAAGTAGTTACATTCTAAAACTCATATTTTTTACCTGGAATATTTTAACCAATGGCATATATAGACCAGGGTTTCCACTCTCATCTTCTTTTTTTTAAATCTGGAAATATGTATAAAAATTGTTGTAATTTCTGAAGTTATTCAACGATTGGTCACACTCTCTGTTTGTTGTTACATGAAGCTTGGAGACCGGAGGATATCGAGTTTTACCAATGGAGCACCCTCCCCACCGTCTTCTGTCGGAATATCAACAGCCTGATCATTCCTATATTCGACCCTCTCTCCTCTACCGACGCCGTGAGTTATCACAACTTCATCACCAATACATACGTTGATTGTTTATAGATTATTTTTTTATTTATGATTTTCATTCTGCACATACCCTTTTAAATTGTTACGTCACTTCCGGACAGTGATTGCGTTGTCAAACAGCTGGGCTTGCTGTTTACGTGAAAATACACAGAAACGACTTTCACTAACTTTTAACAATTCTTAGTGAACAAAATTTACTTTGGAACATAAAAGAAATACCAGCTCAGTTTGAAAAAAAAAAAACTTGTTTAGAACAAATAATTATGATGCCCAATTGTATTTAAAAAAAAAAAATATTTGTTTAGGTTTCAGGTATACACTACAGAAATGGAGTTCGAATAAGTGCAGACAGTTATGGGTGTATATACACCTTACAGGTAATTACGAATCAGGATGAATAAATGAATAGGTTTATGTTATAATCATCAGCGATGCTCCGAGAAATTCTGAAGGAATTCTTTATCTGCAGGTTCGTGCGGTGTCGAAATGTGGAAAACCTGGACCCTACAGCAACATAACCGTCGACTTATCCGGTAAAACTATTCGCCGACAGATACAGTTGCCTGAATACTTTTAAGCATTTTCAGAAAATGGTTTTGTATAAAAGTGTGCCAATATGATAATTACGTGACTTAAACCTTTATGATAAATAGGGTTGAAAAAAATAACTGAATTTCATTTCTGTACTATGGAATATACAGCAAAGATTTGCAAAGGATGACAATGCTGGAATTCTCTTCAACCAAACCCTCAAAATACCATTTTTCACAAAAGATTACTAGTAACTGCAATTCATATTTTTGAATAAAACTATGGAATTTACAAGACATATACTCAATTCAATATATTTTACAGATTGTTCGAAAATTCGAGACTTCAACTGTCGACCTATGAGAGGTGCCCCCTGTAAGTCTAGCCCTTTTTTGTTCTGTTTTTGTTTTTGTTTGTGTGTTGGGGGGATGTATGGGCGTGTTGCTACGTGCTTAGCAATCACCATTTATATGATTGTTTGTTCAAATATTTTAATGGTCATTTAGTTAGTAAATACAACCGTTCATCATGATGTATATGTATATGCTTTAACCGTTAACTGTTTTATTCCTATCACCAGTCGATCCGCCGGATGTTGTAGAAAACGTCACACTGCGCATGGATCTGAACCACCCTCAGATCTGGCTGAAGATCACATGGAACAAACCCTCAGATCTGGGCTCCATGGGAGCGATATCTCACTATCTGATGAGATGGGGAAAGGTCTCCTTCTCGGATTTTTTTTTAGCCCAGGCACAATACACACACGAACCTCTCAACACGACTCTAGCAAATGTAAACTATATTCTATAGAATAATTAAAGCTGAAGTCAACGCTGAAATATCTGTATATTCATATTATTATAATGATGATAAATCCATACAAAGTGGATTGAGTTAACATATAAAAAAACACCTCTTATAAGATTCCACAAATCTTTTTTAATAACTACTATATCTATAATATATATTTTTTGACAGAACATCGTTGAATTTGGAATTCAAGTTCAAGAAGAACCACATGCAATATATGGTTTTCAAGTCAGTACAATGTATATTTGTATAAAATTCAGCAACAAACACAATAAATGTAATATCAATAAATCTAAGATATAGTTTAATGATCTGATTTTTTGTTCATCTTTTTTTTTCCATTAAAAATCTCAGATTATGCCCGTTGCCCCAACGCAGGTCTTATCGCCAAGTGATTTTGATTTGTTCCAAGTTTTTACTATTGAACTAAAGAATCGCACGTCCTGCCAAAACAATAACATGCCAGGTACGTTTTGTATTTTGTGTTAAATTGTTTGTGACATCCGTAAACTCGAAAATAATTTGAAAATGATACTTTATTTGAATGCTAAAATAATGAGTCTTTTTGCAATTTGATAAAAAAAAAAAGATACCATAAGTTTAGGGTATCCTATCTTTAATTTTTTATCATAAAACCCGAGGAATTAGGGATAGAAAAAAATGATCCTGTAAGAAAGATATTTTCAAATCACCCTGTTTTACCCCAGCATCTCGGATTTCCTGTGATGAGGACGGTGTTTCGGTAATACAGATCAGCAACTCTCTGGACATTACCGTCGTTTGGCGCAGGCCTAGTCGCTCCAGAAGATCATCCGCCGACAGAAAAGACACAAACGAAGAGAAATTCTATGAAAAGTATGCGATACAACTTGGGGAAGTGGAATCTTTACCGCCACCTGCCGGGCAACTACTTGTCAACACAAACGTAACAGTTGTGGAATCGGTGAGTTTTGATCACGTGGTATTTTGATGTTTTTTCCCCTGCTTAGTAACTTTATGCATAAAAACTTGCATATCAATGCCACAAATGTTACCAGTGTATACTGATGCATTCTATCATATAGGTAGACATTGTACAAATTATATTTATTATCCTGTTTGTTTATTTTACTATGAAAGAACATGTATCTATGGACTATAGATATGCTAGTTAATGTTTCTGAAATGGACTCTCCAAAATAATTCTTTCAGTAACTTTTCTTTAGCTGACAATCCTCTGTTTCATCGTTACAGGACAGCCGCCGTGTGTCACAGGTGTGGACATCCGAATGATGCAATTAATGACGAAATGATCTGACGTAATAAAGAATCGTTAAGCTTCCGCTGTGTTGTTCATTACCCTGAGACACACGGTGGGCAAACACCTGTAGCGTCATCCGCGGATCCAGGAAATGACGTCATGAGAATACTAATTAAATAAAGTATATATACTTCATGAATAGTTCATTTCTTGTATCCGTGAATTTCGTTACGATGTCTCAGATTGTCCTTTTATCAGGTTTTTTCGTGAAGCCAACATTGTATTTGGTATTTTAAGATAATGCTCTTCAAGCAAACTTTGAACACGTATAAAAATTACCAAATTTTGAAGAGTATGAAATTTTCTGATGAAAGGTGCATTAAAAGTAAAGTTTTTTTATTAGAAAAATTTATACATTTATATTTATACATCAATGCAAGTTTTGTAAGTCTTCGGATGAAACGGTGAAATCTTAACCCTTTTTACCATCTTCCGTTGATTACAGTATTAAGAGTTGAACTGTTGTACAAGAGAAAACCAAATTGTTCAGTTTTAAAATCAACATCTAAGATTTAAAATTTCAACGAATATGATAATGATTTACTCCGAGAGATGATGACAATTCCATCTTAGCATTCTACAGTACAAACGGTCATGTAATCAAGTACCTGTACTGATATGCTTGAGTCATTAGATAAGGTTTTTTTGTTCGTTGTGAAATCTACGTCAGACTTAATATTGCTACAGTAAAAGTCCGATAAGTCTAAACGTCGGTAAAATTAAATAGCGTAAAAGAAACATTTCATCAAACCGAACAATGCACGTATCAAGATATTTACACAAAACCAAACAAAAACATGATAAAATATAATTTAACCCCCTTCTTCACAAATCAACAAGAACTTCCCCCCAAAAAACCTAAAATTTCTTAAACATTATGCAGTGTATAGAAAGTAATGTTTACTAGTAAGTTTAAAAGTCAATCAATAAAACAATGATCGATTTATCGAAAAACAAAGAAAGAATTAACTGATCGCAAGATGTGCTCTATAAATTAAGTATCAATACTTAAGTTTGCACATTTGTATGAACGCAAAAAGGAAAAGCAAAATCCTTGAAAACACCTACAGCAAATGCATGTTTAAAGATCATGTGTATTAAATACAGGTAAAAACAAACAAAAAATAATAACAACGAATGTCACAGAACCACATAAATCCTTTGAATGTCATTTACTGATAAACATGTTTTGATATAAATGTAATGTTAAAGAAAATGTGTTAAAACACAAAGGATTATACCATTTTATTAATAAGGTAACAAATGCGAAATAAATGTTATAAATGTTGTCACAAAGTGAATTGTTTTATTACGATTTTAAAGGTATGCAAAGAAAATGGAGCAAAATACACACTCTGTTCTCCAGACCGGGACTATGTAGTGTTTCGAGATCTACAGGCGGATCTGCTGTACGGAGTCCGGGTACGTAACAAAGCAACAGGGTTGGTCACTGTTAGATGCCATTGATTAACTATTCTTCAAATCAAACTATTTGTACATAATCTCAAAAAATTACAATATTGCGGTTTCATCTAAATACTATAGTTTCCTTCTTTTACATGTATATATAATATACAACTTAAACAACAAACTAATTTTACACTTTATCAAATGCTTTTTATTAGCTGCAAAATTCCAAATTATGTAAAAATATTTCTTGTAATTAAATTATCAATATGCCCAAATTGTTACAGGTCATTGGACTCGATAAATTTGAGAAATTACCATCAGAGAGAAATTGGCAATTAGTTGATTTCCACACGTTCACGTTAGAGGAGCCAATAAGTACTAATTTGTTTTACTTTTCCGACTTCATACTACTTTTCAACATACATGTATTAAAGATGTTTGCTCCATTGACACAACGAAAAATGTTAAAAGATAAGAATTTATTAGTGGAATAAATAACTATAAAACTCTATTTGTAGGAATAGTTAACTCAACATCGTCAACAAAAAAACCAAATGGTATGTAATCTTGGGTGATTTTCTCTACATATTTACAAAATCTGAATACGTTAGGCAATTGTCAGTAACAAAAAAAAGCCCATTAAAAACAAGTTAATACATGTATATCATTTTTTACGACAACAACTCCATACAAAATTTTCTTGTTCATATTTGCAAGTATTTTGCGTGGAGAAATATAAATTTGTTGCATATACTAATCATACAATAATATTTAGTAGTTGCAAACGGAACAATGCCTTTGGGTCCTGTTTGTTAAAAGATTTTAATACTGTGAAGGAAAGACTGACCCAATTCGTGAGCAAACACTGATATTTTCTGAGCACATTTGCAGTCTGTTCTTGACCCCGTCCCTCCTCTAAACCAGGCATGTATCAGTCGTGATAAATTCAAATGTTATAGACATAAGTACTACGCAAGGACCCTGGCCGTATATCGTTTAACTACGAGTATCCGAGGAACATAAAGCAGCGCAATTTTTGCGAATTTTCAGTGCAGTTATTTCTGATTATTTGTATATTGAAGGGGTATTTTTTGATCTACTTATGAAAGACATTATTAAAAGGCTTGTGAATATGGTATAAAATAGAACAACAAAACGAGCAAAGTAATTGTCAAAGACCAGTTGTAAGTTGTTAATAGACCCACATACCTGCACTATAAATTTGTATCCATATTGAAATCCAAAATTCATTAAGATTTAGATGACAATGCACATTTGGTGAAGCCTAGAATTCGACCTGAATATGTATTTATTAGAAAAATTGTTATAAAACCCCCATTCTACTTAAAGAAGTTTTAACGACAACGGAAATATCGCTAATGGAAAATATAATGCGTCTCATGAATCTTTTTTTAACAGACAACAGAAACGAAATTCTAGCCATTGTTGCTGGTGTTTTTTCCGTAGTCTTGTTTGTTGTTCTTCTCGTACTGGGTTGGTCAGTGAGGAGACAACGCAAGAAAAAGTTGTCATCTCTTGACAATCGACTGTTGTTTGGCGACACAAACCCAGATAATCCATATAACCAGATAGAGAGGGCAATGCTCACTGCGTATGTATCCCCAACTGTTTGCATTTACAGTATTTCTGTGTAAATATTCGCATGCACTCCGAAAATTAAAAACAAATCATGAATAAAATATCCTGGTATGATATATTGGATATCATATTTCATTATTCCTTTCCTAAGCGCATGAATGCTGCGTAATCAGATTATTTCTTTGGCTGCAAAATTTATTCTTAGTAACTAACAGAGATTGCAGTTTTACGTATCAGTATAGCAACTTGTTTACCAACAGGTTCTCATCCATTGATAACTTTATTATCCGTTGATAAGTATGAACTATATCTCTAATAATTGATGTTAAACAATAAAGAACAAAAACTTAATTCCTGTTCATCATTTGTTCTCGTATGTTGTAGAAAGACAATAAATTATATCTTTAAAGTTCTATGTTTAACCTTAGGAATCAGAGAAGTCTGATTTTGACGAATGATGGCATTTTATTTTATTTGCAGTACTACCCTAACAGTGGTGGCAGACAAATGGGAAGTACCCCATAGCTGTGTGCGGATTGGTCGAGTTTTGGGTAGCGGGGCCTTTGGGTATGTAGTAAAAGGCCGCATCAACAGAAGCATACTGAAGCACAGAGGTATCAAGGAGCCTGTCGACGCAGATAAAAAGAACATCTACGTCTCTGTGGCCGTCAAGCTGATACAAGGTAAGCTTATTTTATTGAAGATTTTCCTCAGGAAGTGGCATTGACATGTGGACCAGTTGAGAAGCATCATCTTCCTCTGTGCTTTTACACCCAATCCAGAGGGTGTCGCTGGAATCACACATGATGGCAAAGGGACGAAAGATGTCGTTTGTTTTCCCGATTTCAAGCAAACCCACAAAACCACCGTTCTTTGTCAAAAGATGAATTCTGTTAAATGTTTCGTCTGATATTATAATGTTGCCTTTACTGTCGTGTGTGACGGAACTTAGATCACATTTGGGTGAATTCGTTGTTTTCTGTCCATTGTACTCGAATTTCTTCCCTCCAATTTTGTCAAAAACTATCAGCCTGCTTTCGTGTTGATCGACGACATCTACAACGCATATATCTCCGTTGATATTTTCAATAACGCTTTGAGGCATTGTGAAATATCTCTTTCCGTCGTTATCTCTTTCAATAACCAGCGCTCTTTCTCGATCTGCTGCATACTTTGTAACTTGACGAAAACTCGATTTACTCAGTGAAAATCCATACTGCTCCACTAAACACACGAAAATTTCATCCTTTTCGTTCACGTATAAGCCTAGGGGTAAAAGGTGATAAGTGTCTATGTACAGTGACGGTTCATACATACTGTTCATTGTACTTATCGTCGTAATCATTGGTTGACCTGCGCACGAAAATACGAGATTCCCGGATGACAGTGTTGATATGTTTATGGGTTGAAATTCTATCAACCTGTGTCGTTCTTTCTTGCGTAGACACCCATCAATTTCCTCTAGTTTGTATATTCTATCAGTCTTTGAATAACCTATCCAAACTTCTGAATCACTCACTTTACATATTGTTTCAATCTTGCCTAAACGGATTTGGAATTTTGACAGTATGGTGGGTTCAGGAAGTAAGAATCCTTCGAAATCGGAGGACAAACTTGTATTTTCATCAAATTCTAAACACCCAAGAAGAGTTCCCTTTCTTTCCTCGGATAATACAAGATGACGAAATCTAACAGAGCGTTTTTCTTCATTCGATGCTGCGTCGATTTCCTTCCGAAGGCTTGACTCCATTTTTTCTTTGGTTTCCCGGCTGTTTTTTCCTTCCAGTTCAGTAAGCAACGACAGAATGGTTTCCTTTCTTTTGATACATCTGGTGATCAAGTCATCAACGTTAGACATGTCAATGTTTTCCTCTGTGTTCAGTCCTTCTTCTAATATCTGTTTTTCGTCTGCAAGTCGTTTTTTGGCATTTTTTAATTGATTGGTGACGGTTTTACGTAAGTTAAAAAACTCCGTCTTTCTCGAAGATTTAACCTCATTGAGTTCGGCAATCTTTCTTTCAAGGCGTTTATGAGTTTTTTCTGCACGTTCTCTGCAGCTATCTGTGTCTCTAACATGGTTTTCATCAACATCTCCAAGACACAGGTACGAATCTGAATGATTTTTATGATCTTCAGATACAGCACATTCTCCACAAATGTTGATTTTGCAGGTTCCACAGAGCAAAACGGCTGGTCTTTTGTCGGGGTGGTTTTTCCATTTACACTCATATAGACGTGGTTTGGATGCCATGTTTTAAACTGTACATTCTAGCGTTTCTCTGTAGAACTGTCTTTCTGTACTTGATCGTTCTAATAAAAGGTAATCAGTAGACCGGATTGTGATCGATATACTAGTATACAGTGTACCCCGTAAGTAAATACATAGATCCACCATTTTTAAATGCCTTTACGGGTTTTGAACATTAAACTAAAAAAGTTTAATTAAATTGTTTTTTTATATTCAAATGATTAAAATCCATTCCACGTAATGGGTGTTGCATATGTAAGAATTTCAAAAATAAATATCTTTTTACATTCCAGACACGTTATACCGGTACTTGATCGTCTATGAGAGAGAGAGAGAGAGAGAGAGAGAGAGAGAGAGAGAGAGAGAAACAAAACCAAATTTGTCAAAAATCATCTTGAACGCATGAAAACAAAACTTAATTTGTTTGGTCGTGTCTGTTTGTCTGTTTATGCTAATTTTAGTCTGTTAGAAACATTTATTAAAACAGATAAGTTGTTGGATGTTGGAGAACAATATTATTGGATACGATTTGTTGATCGTGTTGCAAGAAAACGTAATGCAGATACGTCCAAGTCCAAACAAGTTAACTAATATTCATGAGAATAATTGTGAAAGGTGGAGGTGGTATTTGATTGTTGTAAAAAAAACCCAAAGATAAACATGATTTAAGAGCTTTAATGTAAAATCATCGCAAAAAGTAAAGTTTATAGAAATGTTTCAGCACAGAAACACTTTTCTGGTGTGAAGAAATATCATTATTATTCATTGATATTATAAAAAATAAAATAAGCAAAGTATTACCATTCCAAATAAAAATATAGAACTGTTTGATTCATCATTCTCAGAGCAATTGTCATCATTTAAAAATCGGTTTCGTTGTGCACTAATCACATATGACCTCCCACTACTAAGTGTAAAAGATTGAAATTACATGGTGGACAACAATACGTGGTACAATGTATAACAAACTAATATCAGATCAATTTACGTACTTTCGTATTTTATTCTAAGTACGTGTGATAAAGAATTTTCATTTCTGGTCATTTTACAGTCAAGCCATAAGTATCCACTAGAATCAATCGCGAGTGCAAACGGGAAATAGATTCCATCCGCTGTTGTCATAAGAAACTGGATGAAATGGCCGTCGGGTGAGAGAACGTGAATCCTGTGGTAAATAAAGTCTGTCAGGAAAAGTCTTCCAGCGCTGTCATTGCGAACTAACCCAAAGTCGCAGGGTTTCGCGCCACTCATTTTATCTTTCCCGTCGTAGATGAAGCGCTGTTCAAACTTCTTGTCAAACACCATCAGTCTCACTTTCCCTCCGCTCTGCATGTCCACAACACATAGGTCCTCATTAACATTTTCTATGACACTATGTGGATAACTGAAGAGCTTTTTACCCTTGGCATTGAACTCTAATCGAGCCTTCTCTTCTCCTTCTGTTGTCATTTTTAGGATTCGCACTGGAGTTTTCGGATGCCGATGAGCATGGATCTTCCCAGCAAGAGATACGTATAAATCACCGGATTTACAGACGAACATTCCTTGAGGACACATTGGTTTCATTTCTAGAGTTGAAATAATGTTTCCTTCTTTATCTATCCGCGTTATTTTTTGTCCTTCTTCATACGATACCATAAGGTCACCATTTGGTAAGAGAACAATGTCTGTTACTTTATGATCGGAAACCGTAGTGTTTGCTATTTCATCATTTTCTACTTCTATTTGAAATAAAGAGTTAGCAGTCACATCACCAAACCAGCATCTATATTCATTTACAGGACATATGGCGTTTATCCAGAGTAACTTTGTCGGAAAATTTGATATTATGGTTGGTTTTAGTCGAGGAACCTTCGGTCTGGCTTGCCTTGCATTCTTTTCATTGTCTTTTGGTATTCTATTTACACCAAGAAAACTTGAACCTTTGCTGGTTTGTGAAGAGAAAGTCACGCCATTCAAATTCTTTTTTGGAATTTGTTCAAATATATTCGAAGGTAATTGGTCATTAACTGTATTGTTGGCAGATTGATATGTCTGTTTATTATCTCTTTGGTTGTTGTCATCAAACAAGAGTTTTATTGGAGATTGAACAATTTCGGAAGCTTTCTCTGACGACACATGTGCACCCCGTTGCATTTTAAAAGAATCACCATTCGCATTTAATCCTTGCCAAATCTCTTGATCGACAAAAGGATCATTAAATTCAGCTACACGCCTTCTTTCTCTGTGCGACATATCAGCTAGAATTCCACTGTCCAAGGCATCATCCACCGTCACTGGACTCCCGCTTGAAGATGAACCGTCTCTGCCGTCAAGTTTTATGTTGGACACTTGCGGAATCAAATTTTCTGACAATTTTAATTTCTTATCCCCTTCGTCTATACTTAACGACCGACGACCTTTTATTATTCTTCCAGAGTGTGCCTTTCTGGACTTTCCTTCAGTTGGAACCACTTTCTTCCCTATAGACAATTCTACCTCATTCTGTAGACTTTCAATCTTTTCTTGATCTTTATCCTTATCCTGTGAGATCACGATTTCTACAGCACCTTGTATTTTTAGAATTTTGTGGTTGCCATATCGTTTGGATCTTTGATGTATTGCTTTACAGCGGTCACAAGTAATTTTATCACAAACGACACACATCCATTCCACCTTGTTGCTACTAGAACAAAAGTCACAGGTTGTAACTTTTTTAGGCTTGCCTGTGTAGGACAACATTGTCACACTTCAACACAACGCCGATTTTTATCACTTGTTGTACAGCACAAAAGACCCAAGATTCCAATCATATCAAAAAGTAAACAAGGTATTTGCACGAAGTCTTTCTGTGTTTTAACTGCTGAGCGACTACAAAACGTAGACACAATGAGTTTTAAGTTCGTTTGCGGTGTTTCAAGCGTCTGTGACCTGAACTTGAATTGACGAATTCCCAAATACAAAAGACGGGGTATTTATAGCCAATTAACCTAATAATCCTGTATTTAAATCAAAAGTCGTCGTTGTCGTTTGTTGAACACGCGCGTCTGCAATTGTCCACAACAAAATATTATGTAAAAAAATCCTTCTGTAAACATCAAGACGGTCTTCAGCATATATTTTCATAATTTACACGTAGGGTTTTCGTTTTTCATATTTGAAGTTTATAAACATAACTAAACTTATTTGAATACTTTATACAAAATCAATTTAGACATGGTTGGGTGTTTACATTACGCTTTAAAAATGTATTTAAATGAGATATCGATGTATGTATTGTAGATACGGGAGTCAACTTGGACGGTTTTATTCAACCGTTTGATAGGGTTTAACTTCTTTTCATAAAACTCCCCTCAATGCAGATCTTGGCGACAAGAGAGGTTTAAACTGCATAGGTACAAATACTCAAATAGGACATGCAATATTGTACATGAAGTATATTTAAATTTTTTTTATTTATTGATATGCCACAAGGGTTAAGTTTTCTGATAAAGAATCCAGCATTCGCACGAACTTCCTGACGCTTCAGCATGTCTTTTAATGATTTTCTCATTTGGATCAAATATTGTCATTTAAAGGTTATTCAAAATTTTTGTTAACGCAAAATGTTTTTAAAGATCAAAATTCTTAATTAAAAACTAAGGCAGTTCAACAGCTATTGGCAGAAAAGTTTAACAATTCTTTGACGTTCTAGTCTTCAATTTGTATGAGTCTTTATTTTATATTTTCCTGTTTAAAACGCACCAAGAGAGATAACCTCAAAGTTCGAAGTTATATAATCAATGGAGATTGCCGTTTCACTTTCAATGATAAAGTAATTCGAATAGTATGTCTTAGTAGAATTTAAGTTAGAAGACCACATATTTTAAGTAATGATAACATTGGTTAGTCATGATATAGATGTACTTAAAGAGACATGGTGACGCACAAACCCATGATTTAGCAATATCGAATTTTTACACGATTTTCACATTTTTTTATTTATCATATGAAAAGATGAACTTTTGAAAAATTAAGGTGTTCAAAAGTAAATAAATCAACTTAAAAAGAGAAAAATAGAATTAAGCGTTGGGCCAACACAAAAGTATTGAGTTTCCCTTCCGCTTCATAGCCACACAAACGCAGGGGAATGTAAATATTGCAGCGTGGCATATATTATGAGCCAGTGGCCTCTCATTGAAGCCTGATGTCTTCAAGAACTATATATATTTATAAAGATGCACTCTCTATGAATGCATATTTATTACCACAGACAGACATTGAATAGCTTCACATTCAAATTCTTTTTCAGTGTGTCAATTCCACTGTAACTATTTTTAGACAGCAATTACAATCACATGACACTAAAATCGATGTCCAAAACAACTGGTTTGTTTACATGTGCATTTTCCGTATGAGTTTTAATGACTTATTTTAACTGATAGATGATAACTTATGATGCGTGAAACTTTCCGTATGATGAAATTTAGTATATTTCTGATTTCCATTGTCATAAATAAAAAAGTAAAACATCTTTTTTGAGTCACTGTGCCACGTTAAAGGGGCATACTCACAATTTTGGTCAAATTTTATTTTTCAATTTTTATTGTTGACAATGCTTAAGTAATGCATTTCTAATAATCAACAAAACTTTGAGTGTCATTCGTAGAATTAAATGCAAGATACAGAGCTCACAATTCTTTGTTATGTAAACAAGGCTCGTGTCATGTTTTTGTTTACAATATACCAGTAAAAGTTCTTTTTCCAGCTGATTTTTCTATTTGCTAATTTCTTTTGAACATGAAAGACCAAACTCTAGCGTTTATAACATTCATTTTCGGTATAAACCTGGAATTTTCAAAATATTAACAAAAACATGATCTGAGCTTTGTTTACATAACAAAGAACTGTGAGCTCTGCATCTCGCTCATAACTCGACGACTGACACTCAAATTTTTGTTGACTATTAAAAATACCTTACTTAAGGATTGTTCACATTAATAAGAGAAAAATAATTTTCAACCAAAATCGTGACCATGTCCTTTAAGTATCAATTTAAAATCATTTATTATTTTAGTACGTGAATTTCTAATGTATATAAGAGGTGTGTAATATACATGTATATCTATGGATCGCTTTGAAACGATAAATCATTTTCACAGAAAACTGACGTTTTTGATGTTAAAGTATTATTTATTTTATTGCTTCTTTAAGTTTTTTGTTTTTTTTTGTCTATCTTGTTTCTTCATTATTTTCTCTTTGTTTTTGTGTGTATTTTTCCTTTTTCATTCATTAATTCTTGTTGTCTATGCATCTTCTGTTTGTACATCATTTATTTTCATGCACCATACTTGTATTATTAATCTAATTACACAATGTTATCATGATCTTGTTTGTAAGGAGAGGACAAAAATAGGCTATGCCTGCAGTATGATCTTATTTCATTTTGAAATAAAATATTGTTTGAATTAAAGATGTATTTCGAAGTTTGTTTAACATTGCTAATGTAAAAATTGAATGGCAATATACAACTCAATGTATAAATGTATAAACATGGGGGGGGGGGGGGGGGGGGGGGGGGGGGGGGCTGTAAAGAAGTAGTATCCATCAAGTCAGAGATGGAGTGTAGGGAATACTAAGCGTCCATTTTAGGTGTGATTTATCGAGTGTAGGAGTTGTAGGGGAGTAGAGACACGACTGTTAGCCCAGGTGTTTACCATCAGTAGCTGATGGATGGTCCCTGGTGGTTTACAGTTATAGCCGTGTCATGGCTATTAATATGTTAATAACCATTTCCATCAAATTGATGTAATTTACACCCTAACAAGTTTCCGTCCATTAATGCATTTCTTAATTTAAAGTTTCGTAAGCGTGACCTCTTATGGACGGCGGGGCTTATTCATTTCTGCTATAGGGATTTTCTTTGAAAAATATATATAGATGGTTTATGTAAATTAAATTCAATTTAAAGTTTGCTCTGAAATAAGATTATATTTTTTGTAAGGATCGTTTCAAAATTTGTTTTAATTAATATCCTTTTCCTCTGGTTTAAGGAAAAACAATGTGTTAAAAAAAATTACATTAGACTATCGATTTAAACTGAAAGACGATATATTGGTAAAGGATTAGAGTTGGGATTAGAGTTATGGTAAGGTTGGGATTAGGGTTAGGATTTCATGATTTTGAATTATAATTATCATCCAATATATGTTAATGACTTTGATTTATGTCATAATTTCTCACGAAAAGTACTCTTCAAACTCAAAATCATGACAACATTATTTTTCATTTTTTAACAGAAGTGAGAAATGGATACACTGACTTTTTTGTTTGTGTAAATTGTTAAAAATTACACCCAAAGCTCTCACTATACTTTATTTGAAAATGATGTCAGATGTTGCAAAAAGAATCTAGGATGGTTGGTCGACCCCCCCCCCCCAAAAAAAAAGAAGAAGCAAAAACAAGGTTTAATTGTGATAATCCTTTCGCAGTTTCGCTGAGACAATAGTATATTTTAATATTTGTTGCAACGGGTGAATCAATCAGTGAAAAAATAATGTGATAGATATGAAATTATCATAGACAAAATATTGGTTGGAGAACTCAAAGGCACATCATAGACAGGAATAACACCAATTCTAAGGTTTCATAAATTTAATAATAAAATCATAACAGTTTTATTATGACAAATTAATTTCTTATCCCTAATCATTATTTACTAATTGTCTCCTTTGGATTTAAAAGACATACTTCCAATAAATACATGATGGAATTTCATATTTTTATTTATTATGATATTGAAATATTAAGTGTGATTTAAAACCATACTAGAATTAATTTTCATATAATAGTTAACAAAAATATTTTTAAAAATGTATAATTCTTGATTTTTGTTGCATTAAAAATTATGTATTTTTTTTTTTTTTACAGAGGATGCCCCTGAAACAAACAAGGAGGATTTTTTGCGAGAAATCCGGTTAATGAAGGGGATCGGATACCACAGGAACGTTATAAGCATGCTGGGCTGTTGTACGCTTCGCGACCCAATTTGTCTGATAGTTGAGCACGCTTCACGGGGGGATCTCTTAACCTATCTCAGAACCATCAGAAAAAATCTACAACAGGTACTGGTCACGTTTATATAATAGTTATACGTACACAAGAAAAGGGGACTGAACTGATCACAAAAATATCATATGTATAAATGACTGGTGTAAGAACTGTGTTCTTCTGACATATTTTTAATTAATATGCATTTTGAAGAAATCATGATTTAAACTTTTATATTTAAATTTGAAAGTATGTAAGACGGACAGTGCCAGTAATATTTTTAGATCATCGCCGTAAAGGTAGGTTTTAAGAAACATTCTTTTATTTAATGATATTGTATTTTGGTTCGTGTGGCGTTTTGGAAGGATTTAAAAAGTTTTATTTATTTGAACAAAACGATAAAATTTTGAATTGAGGATTGAGTGTAAAAGAGGAATTCTTAATAGACATTAATATTGGCGAGCCTTTATACTGTACTGTATTAATTTTCAAAAGAATGGTGTTCGTTAATTAGAAAGTCGTACTAAAAACTATATAAATCATTTCATGTAATAGGATATTTGAATACCATTAGGGACTGTAAAATCATTTCCATCAATTTTTGTGAATTCATTTTCATTAATTTCACTAATTGGAGAACCCTCACTTAATTGAGGAACAAATCAGAATATATCAGATCTAAAAAAAACTTTGATAATTTTCAAAAATAATTCAACTAAGATTATAAAAGTCAAAACATATCAAACTTTGTTAGTAAAAAAAAAAATGTAAAGGTGGCACTATGTCAGTAAGGCATTCTGAGACCTCGTAAATTTTGTAGGATAATTTTCGTTACAGTAGATATATATATATATACGAACACACTTATACTGGTCTGTATTTCCTTGTTCTTATTCTTTGACATTCTTGAACACCTGTTCCAATGGTCTTTGAATGTCATTATACTTTGACGAATGTAATCTGTTTGATTATGTCAAGCTATGTCAGAAACATCTGGCACTATGTAAATAAGAGAAGGAGAGAAGCCTTGAACGGTTAATGTTTCATTAATTAAAACGCAATATTCTTATATTGTTGTCTAATTTTGTCATTTGTTATTTTTGTTTGAATTTTGCCAGCACATCAACGCAGGATATGTTAATCAAGAGAGTGAAACAGTGGGTCCGCAGGAATTATTGTCGTTTTCTCGACAGATTTCTACTGGGATGGTAAGTCTGCCATTTTTCTTCACATTTATCAACAATATAGCTTAATCATAACAAACCCTTAATAATAATCTACAACGTTGTTCAAAAGTACGTTTATCCGTCACTTTTACCTACCGTACATTTCTCAGTGAAATAGTGGGAAACTGCTGAAGAATTAAACCAGTGGGTTTTTTTTTGTTATTATTTGAATGAATGAATTTTAGGTCTATTGTGTAACTCGCATGGAAACACACTTTCAAGAATTATTTGCCAGATACTAAATTCACATCTAGTGCAGAGAAGTATAGTATTTAGGAGTGGTTTCTGTTATAAAATGAGAGATAAAATCTTTGTGAATGACTTGTTTGCCACCACCATATGTTGTGACACAAAAACAATTATTACTTGCTTTATACTTTACTGATAATCGATGATTGACAGTCTATCAGTTTAAGGATTTTTTATATGTTGGAAACATAACATTTCATCTTCGTAGTGAACGATTTCTTTTAGAGTTACCGTTCTTTGACCTCATAAATGCTAGTATATATTTCCAAAAAATTCCTGGTCGACTCGTCAACTTAAGCCTAAGATATTAAAAAATACTCGGTTATATTCTTTTAATAATATCATAAGCACTATGTTGTCATTGCTTCCATCAACAGAATGATGTAAGGGATTCAAATATGTACTGATTCATATTTTGGTTTTGTTCCACTGCACAAAGACAAAAATCTATCAATTAGTGATTCATCTTGTGACAGTAAATGTCAAAGATTTGCGGGGGCCGTCCGTTATAGGAAGTTATTCAAACCTTTCTTCAAGAATTGGAAGGATTGTTACTGTCATTGAGATAAAATTTCTTGGTTTTCATTGATTTTTTTTTTAGTTATGACGAATGAAATATAATATATGCAACGCGTTGTTTTCGACAGTTGCATGCGTACATGTTGGTTATCACACTTAATGGAATGACATCACACAAGTTGAAACAACGTGGTGATGTTCGTACATGCATATTATTCACGACGCTAAATATTACAAATTAAGCTTGAAAAATATATTTAATTGATAATACAAACTTTATTTACATCATATTAAAATAAAGAATAATTTAAAATTTTGTTAAAGTTTACATATACGTATATGTAAGATATTTTTAACAGAAATATTTTCTTATAGATAGTAATGCACTGATGTCCCACTGAATTTTTTTTACCTAAATCCTATGCTTTCGTTATTCGATGTTGATAAAATCTCAAGCATACAATGTACCTTACACAGTCTTTGAATCTTCTTGCGTTATCTTATGATGTGTTTAAGAGAGCTTGATGATTGTGGCCATTTTAGACTATTATGTTTACATTTTCCACTGTCCCTGTCTGTGATAACACTACGAATCGATTTTGTACTATACAGCCCAATAAATTCAAATACGTATCATTGGGGGCGCAAGCGGGTTTGCATAATAAATATTATGATATTTAATCGTACAACTGCTGAAAATTATATAAATATAAGTAATAAGGAATCATTCTTTGAATATTATGAGGTGATAATTTCGGTCGGGGCGTGATCAAATCTATCATAAAGCCCTTCGGGCTTTATTGGATTTGATCACGCCCCGACCGAAATTATCACCTCATAATACTCAAAGAATGATTCCTTTTTCCTTAATTAATCTCCAGAAGAAGAATAGCTCTGTATAAAGATATTGGAAAATAATTAAATTTTGATGTTAAAATATTTGGATTTTCTCTTGACTTAATTTGAAATTATGGTCAAAAATATCATATGTCAAAGTTTAAGGCAGATTTGTTGACCATCCAGCCTCCTTAATGGCTATTTATCTAACATATAAATATGTTTCACAAGTAAATGAAAATTCATTGCGTTGATTTTAACTGGGTAGGGGGTTTGAAAGACGCATAGTGTCAACGGAATAGCCTAGGATGTGGCGAAGCTTTCTCGTGTAGACTTTAAAATTGACAACATTTTTTGTTGTTTTAGAATGAAAAGATCAAGATTTTACACACATTTTTGTTGAGTGTATTAGCATTAACTCGTAGCGGTACTTTAAGTACTTTAGTTGCAGTTTTCATCATTTTCTCTTTGAAGGAAAAACAATGATATTTCCTGTTCCAGTATATATATAAAATAGTAACAATTTCTTTGTAGCTCACCTCATATTTAAGTCAAAAAAATTAAGAATTGGCCTTCTAAACTCAAAATCTTCCCCAAACGAAGCAAACTATTAGTTTGGATAGCCATAGGAATCAATGTAGGGTGCTTTTATCATAAATAATTGAGAGTAGAAATATTGACGCAAACATGCACATTTATTTATCATCATATTCTTTGAAATGCAATATACGAGGGGGTCATCAAACAGTTCGAGGACTTATGGTTTTAAATCATTATTGACATACATACAATAATGAAATGTGGCATACATATAGATAAACAAAAGTTATACAAGCACAAATGATGTTCATTCAATTCATCGATTGATGATTTTATTGATGATACACTTATTGCAAAAACTATCATAATTTTTTTAGATACAATGTATAAGTATATACGACCTCGTGCATAGTGTTTGACATGCCTCTACTTGCAACGGGGCGTGTTGGGTCAACTCTCGTTAGACATCAATATTTGGCGGTAAAATATGACGAGCTTTACTTTTTATTTTTTAATTTGCCACAAGAAAGAGCGATAATGATAAATCTGTATATAACTTGTAACTTGATCAAAATATGTTTTAATCCATATGTTCAATTTTATCAGAATACGTGTAGATGTTTCTGTTCTTTGAAATAAATAATTTGTCAATTACGTAATTAATAATTATCAAAACGTTCGACCTGAAATAAAAGTTGGTAATACTTTAACTATTTGCAGTCAAAGGGAAAAAATAAAATAAATTAAAATGCTTTAGAATTATTATTGTCTACGTCACGATATTACTTGAGTAAAAAAACCTAAAAAACATTAAGGGGACTAAATACGCTTAATTCATTCATTCATCCTCGCCATGGATTTCTGCACATAAGCTGGCAAATACACTTAATACTATCCTTTTACAATTTATTATCATTTATGGGGACAAAAAGTCTTATCTCCTACATCTCGAATATCAAAACTTTAAGGAATGGATTCAGTCATCTCCAACTTAAAAAAATGTACTATGCTTTTTTTTATTTATTGCATCTCGTTTTATTAAAACTCGTATGATTTGGGTAACAATACCAACAATAATTTCAGTATAAAAATATATATCCACCTAGCTGTATATAAATACATTTTAGATTTTTAATATATGTATGAACTCATGAATAAGCATATAGCTCAAACAGATCTTCTTTGCAAAAGTTGTTTTGCATAAAATCTTGGTGAAAACTGTAAATCAAAATGAATTTGTATGCATGAAAGATCGCCATGTCCGTCCTTAAATGAAAGAAATACAAAATATAGTACTAAATACAGTACAGCATACTCCATGTGTGTGTGTATGTTTGTGTAAAAGTGACCATTACCCAAGATGAATGGATGCGTTAACATGGTTACCACTTAACATAGATAATGTTCAAGGCGAGAAGTGGAAATTAGATTAGATTTGTATCAATATTGTACTTTTACGAAAATTATATTTATTTCAAATTTCCTATAAAAAAAATTTTCCCTAAACATATGTATTTTATTTTATATATGCGTCAAATAGAAAAAAAAAAAAGAAATGCACTATTACCATCAACGAATTATCTATAATTGTATATCATTATCCGAACTATTTTTTATAATTTATCTGCAGATATTATCTTGTTCAAAACATGGTGATCAGTTGAAAATATGTGATTGTTTTTAAGCTTATAATTAATTGTAAATATTTCTATTTCCTACAATCACTCTAAAAGTAATAAAAGTAACATCCAAAAAAAACCCCCCAAAAACCTGGTAGACTAGAATATGGAAATGCACGCAAAACAAGTCAGTTGTTTGGGTTATTTTTCAAGTTTTTTTTCTGTTCTTTTATTAAATTGGTTCTTGAAACAAATATACGCAGACTCGCAAATTTTGCAAATTCCTCCAATTCCTTAAAAACTGCGTGCGTGAATTATAAGTGGGGAGAGTGTAAAACGAGGCAAAGAATTTGATGTTTACGCCCAGTCATTGTCTGAGGGAAAGAATTTTCATTCATAAATTCAACACTACAGGATTTCTGTTAAAAATAGCTTAAATTACGTAGGAAAGACAAAACACAGTTGGCAAATTATCAGACATAATTATTGTTTGAAGAAGATTTATTTACAATATTATTGATAATTTTGTTAACATTCCAAAAGACAGTTTTTACAAGTTAATTGTTTTAGAGTTCTAGAACGTTGTAAGAGAAAAATTATCTTCACTAAATTGGATCAATTTATTTATAACAAATGTTAATGATGAATTGATGACACAAATTTCGTAATTAGAATTACAATTAAGGTGGGATAAAATCTACATGATAAATTCTTTAGAATAATTTTAAACCATGCATCTATAATCATAGAAAAATAATTGATTTGATATCAGATGATTGAAAACAGCTTTTTTCAATAACATGTTGACAATTAAAAGCAACATTATTTATCATGAAAACAACACTTATAGTTGGTAAATGCTGGAGATTGATTTATTTTTTAGAATTTAAGTTTTTTGTTTATAAGATTGTGCTTTAGATATAATTTCTATTTTTATTTCAAATGAATCTTTTATCTACATCCGATTATATTGACGAGTTTATACATATGAAGGAAGTTTTACATTATTTTTCTCTCCAATTTAAAGAACACAGTTTATATACTGCAATAAGCTGAATTATCACAGACCACACTGATGTTTCTGTAGACATGCAATTAATGTTTATTGCAGCAAGTATTTTGATATTTGATCATGTAACAGTGGTCCAAGTTCGGACACGCAAAAAAGAGACCAAAATTATGAAAGCAAGAACTCAGTTTAAAGTGTGCAACTGGCTGTAAGAAAAGAAAGAAAAACAAACCAAATAAAATACAACTTATGGCGTGCGATGGGTGGTCTGTTGGCCTGAAATATGGCAATTTGCTAAAAATTCTATGCCTTGTAGAAAAAGAAAACACTCTTTTTTATTATCTACATTTGGTTGAACGGCCATGTTCCTCAGACACGGGGTTTTGTTTTGTCTAATACGTCACGATTTCTTTATTTATCGTTAACCCTTCGTGCAAGGCGAAAGTGCCAACGCACTTTTTGAGAACTGGTACTATTGAAAACGATTATAGAGTAATTTGTATGTTAAAATATTTTCAAAGAGTGCAGTTACTACGTAAATCAGGGGTTGGAAAGACCCCGGGAACGAGAGATATATGATTCTCGTAATTGATATTATCAATGTGTGCTGGACAACTTTACTAATAAAACAACAGCGTTTAACATGCTATTCGTTACACCCACCAACAATCAGTAAATGTAGTAATTGTATTTATTTTTAAGAATATAGCAATACCCTTTTAGTTTAATGTCGAATTATCATAATAGTTCCATGGAAAATTCGAGCAAATTCCAATTGATGTGTTCTTGCATGAACTGAAAGTACATTATATTCCCTCATTAATTTTAGTTATTTCAATCTTTCTTTAATTTAAAATTTTCTTTCAGTAACGAGAACTTATATTTTTCATATGTGTGAATTATTTCATTCATTTTTTCATTAATTGTTAGAATGGTATATTACAACTTATGGTATTTTTGTTGAATTTTCATTGGCCTCGTTATGACAGTGTATTAACAGAATATGTGAAGCACATTTAGGAAACAACACATCATTGCTGCATGCATATTTCAATTTACATTTGAATAATAACCTAGATAAATTTTGCGCGGTTCATTACCCTTTAAACCTTTTGTATTACGTCATTACCAAAACAGTGAGAAAAAAGTAAATAATATTTATGTATATTTCAGGAATTCCTGTCTCAAAAGGGATTCATCCATCGAGACTTGGCTGCAAGAAACATTCTGGTGGACAAGAAAAACCTTGTGAAAATCGGTGATTTTGGCCTCACGCGCTACACGTACGATAACAAGGTGTATGTCAACCGGAAGGGTGGTCGTCTGCCCCTCAAGTGGATGTCGGTCGAAGCCATCAAAGAGCTGACGTTCTCTACCGCCAGTGATGTGTGAGTATTGCTAAACTGATCACATTCATGCCAGCGCTTGTATGTGTACTGATCAAAGAGCTCGGTGCGCAATTGGGTAAAGCTCAATTACACGACTGACGAGTACTTTTGAAAAGAATATTATCATTATCAAAAGACATATAATCACACTTTTTATCGTTTATCGGTATTCGGTCAATTTAGTTTACATTTTTGGAATTTTTCTATAATTTAGTTGATAAACACGAGTAGACAATTCTATCCCCGATAAAATCCTGTTATGAAATATCGTAACACTAAAATAAAAAGACATCCTCTATTCAAATAAAAAGAAAGTTTATTAAGATGTATATATATATTAAATAAAAAGTGAACTAATATTCTCAACATTTAAAGTCGCCCCCGACATAATCTTTACCCAGTAATGATTTTTCTTTAGTTTTATACAAAAACAGAAGGAGTTAAAATACTGAATATTGAAAAAATGTTGTTTTATTTAAACACATCGTTTTATGACTTAAACTAAAACGCATTTAAAACTGTTATAAAAGTTGTTACTATATCATAAATGTGATAAAAATTAATTAGTTGTACCTTTCATAAGAATCAAATGACTTCATTCTCAATTAAAGTTGTAAACAAGCAAATAAACAAGAATAATTTGAACATTAAGATCTGACCTGTGCTTTTTCAACACAAAAGACTACCGACAATAACATTCAATTTGGGATCACGTGCATTTATAGTGAGGTTTTTACATACAAATTACTCTCTCAATGAAAAAAGTTGTGCTTGACGAGGTCACGTGGCAATGGCAGAAGCAGAGAGACCGCTCCGATTGCTTACAGTCTATCAAGGAGTGTGGTTTTAAAGATTAATCTCTTGTGAATTAAATTTTTTCATTATAATAACATGTACATATAATTACTGTCACCTAGACGTTGGATCGCACAACTGTGTAGAGTTATTGCTCCCAGGTGTGCTAAAGCCTCGGTGTCGTGTCCTCTTATCACGTGATAACTTCTGTAAAATCGCACATTTGTGAATAAAGACTATTGTGAGGCAATCTTCAGTTATTTGCTCCACAATAAAGAAGAATTATAGTCCATAACGTTTTGCAGTTGATTAGTCAATTGTAACCTTAAGTCAGTTTTATTAACTAAGATTTGGCCTTAAAAAGTGAATTGATATCAAATGTACTTCAAATGCATTTTTGAATCTCCACACATTAGATTGCATTTGACAGAAGTCGAAATTTTTCGGACATTTGATTAGAAAAAGTGAAAAAAAATTTCATTAGATTTTAAACAGAAAAAAATAAGGAATTAAATGTAGAGAGAGAGAGAGAGAGAGAGAGAGAGAGAGAGAGAGAGAGAGAGAGAGAGAGAGAGAGAGAGAGAGAGTGCATCTGATTGTGGTTAACCCATCTTGAGTGCGGTTTGTTAAATAAGAGCTGAATTTATGATGATTTTGTTAATGTGCAAATACAATCACTTTTATATAGCAACGAAAAAAGTTACTTTTTACATGGGATTGTTATAATAAATCTGACTGCACTTGTCTGAACAAAACATTCAAGACCGTTTACCATAAGTACAGCGGCGAATTCAGAGAGGGAGATTTATGAAAGCAG